>PVJI01003092.1:0-130942 GCA_004026765.1 Micronycteris hirsuta
GGATGCTCTCACTCACTGTTCTGTCCACCTGACGCCTCCCCTCGTTTCTTATCCTTTCTACCTGTTGAAATGCTACTTCTGGGCTCAGCCCAAGTGCCCACGCTCCAATGAAATCTTCCTAAATCACCTCCAGTAGGAACTGCCTGGAGCTTTCATGCTGCCTTGGGCGCATCATTGGGACCTCCTCTGTGGCCCTTCTCACAAGCCCTGTGATAGCATGTCACTGGGTCTGCACCTCTCTTGTGAACTCCTCATTGGATAGACACACAAGGGTGCCAGCTGTGTGCTGGGCATTGTCCTAGGACCCGGAAATAGGTAAATCGAGCTGCTTATCATCACATATGGAGACTGACATGTGAATACAAAACCCACGGTTGTCTAGATAGTGAAGGGAGGTATCGAGTGCTTTAACGTTTTCATGTGAGTGTGCCCATACAGCTTTTTGAGTTCTTACCTTTTGAAGTTGGGGAGTGTCTTTATCAATCTTTTACTGCCACACCTAACAGAATGCCTGACACCCGCAGGTTCTCTGGATGCGTGTATTGAGTGAATCACCCATCATCTAGCTAGCAAACATGACGCGTGCCCGATTAACGGCACTATAATCGTGGCTCTGGCTTGAGTGCTCTAATGGGAGACCGTTATGAAGCTATGGAAGGCGGAAAAGAGCACCTGTCACATAAGCCATCCAGAAAATGCTGAGTGAAGAGATTCTGTATGAAGTGGACAAGGCAGTTTATTCCCTTCTCTCCTATAAAAACCTCCTGAAAAGCATTTTGGTTGAGGGCATCTCCCCTAACGTAGAAACTGAATTGACAGGTAAGGAGGAAGCCGGGTGCAGAAGAGGTAGTTACCTTGTAAGCACACAAGGATGCTGCCAGCAGAATCCAGTGAGCTGACACGGAATACAATGTGTCTCTGCCTTGTAACTGCATCAGGGCATCAGGCTGGGTGGTTAGGAAAGAACAGGTGACACTGATGAGGCACAGCTGACAGGGAAGTGTTGCGGAAAACACCTATCTGCCTGGTGGCCATTGTAAGTGCTGAGACACAACAGGGTTCAGCATCTGTGGTGCAGCCGCAGTCACAGGTAACCCGACTCCAGCACAAAGACTGGGAGGTTGCTTCATTGTCTTTTTTTTTTTTTTTATGTGATTTTGGTTTTGCAGCTCTGACTTTTACATGTGAAGATGGGAACTACCCAAGTGGATGATCTTCATTTTGGTTTGAGGTTTGCCTTTTGTTTGATATTGTAAGCCTAACACCTCACATTTGTCAACTTGTTACTATTTCCATTCATTTACACACTTCCTCTCTTTGCATCCTCTGGGGTGAGTGATAGGGAATTCTTATTCCCATTCTGTAGCTGAGGCCCAGAGAACAAAGTCAAATTTGACTCCACTCTTCTTTTTCTTTGTTTTTTTCTTTTTTTTAAAGTTTTTAAAAAGATTTTATTTATTTTTAGAAAGAGTGGAAGGGAGGGAGAAAGAGAGGTAGAGAAGCATCCATGTGCAAGAGATACACCAATTAATTGCCTCTCACATGCCACCAACTGAGGGCCTGGCCTGCAACCCAGGCATGTGCCCTGTCTGGGAATTGAACCAGCGACCTCTTGGTTCAAAGGCCAACACTCAAACCACTGAGCCACACCAGCCAGAGCTGACCCCACTCTTCTGAAGGCAATGAAGGCCACTGTGCATTTTTTTTCATTTGTATTTCATGTGATAGTTATAGATACAAGGTATTGTATTTTCATTGAATATTATCAGTTTTGTGTTTGGAGTTCATGTGTGCTGTCTTTTATTTTCTTAAATATTGATTTCAACAATTATAAACATGAGAAAAGCCAAGCCAAACTTTTCTGAGTCCAAATAAAAGTGTAGCTCATCAGAATCCATTTGTAAATTCTTATCAGGACATTTCAGGGCTGGTTGTGGTACCCTGATGAGTAGTGCTGGTCTAAAAATTGTCTAGAGTGGGCTTACAGAGTTCCGTGTATATCCAGGCATATTCTGTTAGCAGCAGACCCGGGAAAGCTGCTTCTTGGAAATCAAAGCTTCCCATCAAAATCTATCTTTAGGACATATTTAAATTTGGCAACTGTCTAAATCAGGAGTGTCAAGCTCATTTTCACCAGGGGCCACATCACCCTCACAGTTGACTTCAAAGGACCAAAATAATTTTAGGACTATATAAATGTAACTTCTTCTTCTTTTTTTTAAAATATATTTTATTGATTATGCTATTACAGTTGTCCCATTTTCCCCCCTTTCTTCCCCTCCACCCCCACCCCCGCATTCTCCACCCTTTAGTTTTTGTCCATAGGTCATACACATAAGTTGGCTTCTATATTTCCTATACTATTCTTAACCTCCCCCTGTCTGTTTTCTACCTACCATTTATGCTACTTATTCTCTGCACCTTTTCCCCCTCTCTCCCCCTACCACTCCCCTGTTAATATACCTCCATGCCTTATATAAATCCTTTAACATTTCATATAATAAATGCTGGATGATGATAAACTCCTTGAACTTGACCTTACCTGAGAAGCACTTTATCTGCCCTTCCATTCTAAATGATAGCTTTGCTGGATAGAGTATTCTTGGATGTAGGTCCTTGCCTTTCATGACTTGGAATACTTCTCTCCAGCCCTTTCTTGCCTGCAAAGTCTCTTCTGAGAAATCAGCTGACAGTCTTATGGGAATTCCTTTGTAGGTAACTGTCTCCTTTCCTCTTGCTGCTTCTAAGATTCTCTCCTTATTTTTTATCTTGGGTAATGTAATTATGATGTGTCTTGGTGTGTTCCTCTTTGGGTCCAACTTCTTTGGGACTCTCTGAGTTTCTTGGACTTCCTGGAAGTCTATTTCCTTCACCAGCTTGGGGAAGTTCTCCTTCATTATGTGTTCAAATAAGTTTTCAATCCCTTGGTCTTCCTCTTCTCCTTCTGGCAGCCCTATGACTCGGATGTTGGGACGTTTAAAGATGTCCTGGAGGTTCCTAAGCCTCTCCTCAGTTTTTTGAATTCTTGTTTCTTCATTCTTTTCTGTTCGGGTGTTTTTTTCTTTCTGCTGGTCCACTCCGTTGATTTGAGTCCCAGTTTCCTTCTCATCCCTCTTGGTTCCCTACAAATTTCCCCTCATTTCCTTTATATTATCCTTCATTTGTTCAAGTAATTGCAACAATCTTTCTTCCAATCCTGTGAGCATCCTGATTACCAGTGCTTTGAACTGTGCATCTGATAGGTTGGCTATCTCTTCATCACTTAGTTGTATTTTTTCTGGAGCTTTGATCTGTTCTTTCATTTGGGCCATTTTTTTTCCCCTCAGTGTGCCTGTTACTTTAAGGGGCGGAGCCTTAGGTGTTCACCAGGGCAGGGTAACCCACATCGTTGTGTTGTGACGATGTCTGTGGGGGCGGGGCCTGAGAGAACAATGGCACTTGCTCTGTTCTCCACACTTCCCCTGCTACCCACCAGCAAGTTGGGCCCTTCTTTGCTGGCTCCAGGGTGAGTGGACGGGCCTGCACAGTTCCAAGTCCCTGTGGGCCTCCCCAACGAACTCTCCTGTGAGGCCAGGAGTTCCTCCCACTGCCGCCTCAGCCCCCACAGATGTATTGAATCAGTGGTTTGAGGCTTTATTGCTCTGTGTTGGTGGGCCGAGCGGTCTGTTCCGCTCCCCAGCTTTTCCTCCCGGTTCATCTGCGCGAGAATGAGGGACCGTCCAATCCACCAGTCTCAGCCCCGGTTTCACCGAGTGTGCCTGCCGAGTTTTGGCCAGGCGCACCCACCATGGGCCTCTCCGGGCAGCTGGAGCATTGCCGGTACCGCTCCACAAATCGCTTCTTGCCGAGTGCTCTCTACCCGGCTCCGCCCTGCTTACTGGTCTGGATGAACGTGTCTTCTTTAACTCCTTGGTTGTCGGACTTCCACTCAGTTCAGTTTTCTGTCAGATCTGGATGTTTTTGTTTTTTTAAATTGTTGTTTTTCCTCTTTTGGTTGTGCGAGGAGGCACAGTGTGTCTACATACACCTCTGTCTTGGCTGGAAGTCTGTACTTCTTCTTAACTGTTAAGGAGTTGAAATTACATTTGGCCCTTTGAAGGCAACCATGAGGTGTCCCCCAGTGAAAATGAGTTTGACACCACTAGTCTAAATAGTCTGTTTTGTGTGGTTTAAAATAAGTTGTATTTAATGCTGTTATTTGTTCATATAGGCATTTATTGGTCTCTGTAATAAAACTTGGAGCTTAGAGGAATGCATGCAGGTTTTCAGGGCACTGCTCTATTAATTTAATCAATTTGGCAGGTTGAGGCTTTGGCTTTTCAAAATTAGAGGTGACTACTCAGGATCACTTTATTTTTTAAAAATCTTTTTTTTTATTGTATTTTTTCCATTACCACGTATCTCCCTGACAACCCCCTCCCCTCAGTCACCACACTGTTGTCCATGTCCATGAGTCCTTTATCCTTTTTTCTCCATCCCTCCACCCTCTACCATCCCCTTGTCACTACCTGTCAGCCTGCTCTCTGAGTCTGACTCTGTTTGGCTTGTTAGTTCAGTTTGTTCATTAGATTTTGCATTTCTCTGATGATTAGTGATGTTGAGCATCTTTTCATATGTCTATTGGCCATTTGTATATCCTCTTTGGAGAAGTGTCTGTTCAGGTCCTTTGCCCATTTTTTTGTGGGGTCATTTGTTTTTTGGTGATGAGTTTTGAAATTTCTGTATAAATTTTGGATATTAACCCCGTATGAGATGTACCAATGAATATGTTCTCCCATTCTGTGGGTTGTCTTTTTATTTTGTTGATGTTTTCCATTGCTGTGCAAAAACTTTTCAGTTTGATATAGTCCCATGTATTTATTTTTTCTTTTGTTCCCCTTGCCTGGGGAGCTATATCAGATAAAATAATGCTACAAGCAATGCCCGAGATTTTGTTCCTTATGTTTTCTTCCATGATTTTTATGGTTTTGGGTCTAATATTTAAGTCTTTAAATCCATTTTGAATTTATTCTTTTGTGTAGTGTAAAAAGGTAGTTTAGTTTTATTTTTTTGCACATATCTGTCCAATTTTCCCAACACCATTTATGAGTAAACTATCTTTAGCCCATTGTATGTGCTTCCTTCCTCCGTCAAATATTAAATGACTATAAAGGTGTGGGTTTATTTCTGTGATCTCTTTCTGTTCCATTGATCTGTATGTCTGTTTTCAAGACAGTACAATGCTATTTCGATTACTATGGCCTTATAGTTTGATATTAGATAGTATGATTCTGCCCACTTTATTCTTCTTTCTCAAGATTGCTCTTGCTATTCAGGGCTTTTTGTGGTTCCATATAAATTTTTGAAATATTTGTTCTAGTTGTAGGAAATGTGTCATTAGGATCTTGATAAGAATTGCATTGAATCTATAGATGGCTATGAGTAGAATGGACATTTTAATGATGTTCTTCCTGTCCATGAAGATGGTATGCACTTCCACTCATTTGTATCTTCTTCAGTTTCTATCTTCAGTGTCTTATAATTTTCCGAGTACAGGTCTTCTACATCTTTGGTTAAGTTTATTCCTAGGTATTTTATTCTTTTTGAAGCAATTGTGAATGGGATTGTTTTCTTAGTTTCCCTTTCTGCTAGTTTGTTATTGGCATATCAAAATGCAACTAATTTCTGGATATTAATTTTGTATCCTGCTACTTTGCTGAATTCATTTATCAGTTCTAGTAGTTTCTTGGTAGAATCTTTGGGGTTCTCTTCCTTTTCTTAAAGCAAGCCCTTTAACATTTGCTGTAGTACTGGTTTGGTGTTAACAAACTCCTTTAGTTTTTTCTTGTCTGGGAAGCTCTTTATTTCTGCTTTTATTTTAAATTATAATCTTGATGGGTAAAGTAGCCTTGGCTGTGGGTCCTTGCTTTTCATCACTTTGAATATTTCAAGTCAATCCCTCTGGCCTGAAATGTTTCTGTTGAGAAATCAGATGATGGTTTAACATGTTAAGCGTGGAGCCAATTTTGCTGGGCTTTCCGTTCAGGCGGTGGGCTGCCGACCACTCGACAGGTGTTGAGTTAGAGTATAAACAGGCGCACGATGGTGCAGCCAATGCAAAAGTATACAGATTCTAAACACAAGATAATGAGGTCGGGAATGGTAAGAAGGTGACCTCCAAGAGATGATCAGTTAGAAAAAGCCATGGCTAAATCACAAAGGAAATCCAAATGAAGTTGTAACAACCAAATTGAAATGTGGGGAAGTTATTGCATAAGAAAATAGTAAAGGAATTACAGTCTTGAAATGGAAAGACAAAAGAGATGTTTTGGTCCTTTCTACCAAACATTCAAGTGAAATGGAAAACTTAACAACCAAAAGAGGGGTTCATCGTAAACCAAAAATTGTTATCGAATATAATACAGGAAAAATCGCTATTGACCTTTCTGATCAAATGAGTGCGTATAGCAGTCCACTGAGAAAGACAATAAAATGGTACAAAAAGTTAGTATTCGAGCTTTTTTTGAACACCGCTGTTGTGAATGTGTTATTTATGTTCCAAAATGTGATGGGAAGAAAAATGTCAATCACGACATTTCAGAAACAGTTGGCAGGTGTGCTCACACAGCATTCACACGAAGAAACTCCAATCAGGGTCCAAGAAACAGCATTCACCAATTGGAAAGAAAAGAAGGAAAGGCACATAAAGTGCGTAGATAATGTTTTGAGTGTTGCAAGACAAATACAAAAACATTTGCAGCACAATGCAGCTAGAAAATTAACTAAACAGGTTGTTACCTTTTATAATATGTGCAAATCTAAACCACATCTTTGCCTAGAATGTTTTAATAAACTTCATTAAAATTACAACATTTATTTTTTAACCTTGATACTGCTCGTCCCACGCACCAACGTTGCCCAAACGAAAAGTGCACTGTCAGTCCCTGGGGACTGACACCATGCTTAACATGTTCATTGGAACTCCCTTGTAGGTAACTAACTGCTTTTCTCTTGTGGCTTTTAGGATTCTCTCCACATCTTTAAGCTTTGCCACTTTATTATGATGAGTTTTGATGTAGGCCTCTTTGGGTCCATCTTATTTGGGACTCTCTGTGTTTTCTGGAGTTGTGTGTCTTTTCCTTCACCAGATTAGGGACGTTTTGGTCACTATTACTTAAAGTAGGTTCTTGATCCCTTGCTCCCTCTCTTCTCCTTCTGGTATTCCCAATATGTTGTTATGCTTCATATTGTCCCAAAGATTCTTAACTTCTCCTCTTTAAAAAAAAAAAATTTTTTTTTTTCTTTTTGTTGCTCTGCCTGGGTATTTATTTCCTACCTTGTCTTCTAATATGCTGATTCAGTCCTCTGCTTCATCTAATCTATTTATTCCTTCTAGTGTATTATTTATTTCATTTATTACGTTCTTTATTTCTGACTAGTCCTTTTTTATGGTTTCTATAGGTTTTTCTTTTCATGCTGTTGACTGTCCATATAATCATTACTCTAAATTGTCTGTCTGATAAATTGCTTGCCTCTATTTCATTTAGTTCTTCTTCTGGAAAATGCTTTTATTCTTTCATCTGGGACCTGTTTCTTTGTCTCCCATTTTGACTGCCTCTTTGTGTTTGTTTCTATGTATTAGGTAGATCTTCAAAGACTCTGGTTCAGAACTGTGTCAGACACTGCCTGTGACTGACCCTGGGCAACCTCTAAAAATGTGGATTGGATCTGTCAGCAATCCACAGTTTATGGCTCCCTCTGCTGGACCTGGGTGTGTGCAGAAAGAATCAGGCTGCACAACAAAACCAGCTTTTACCAGCACTGGGCCTGGGGGAGGGTCAGCTAAAGTCTCAGAGCTCCCAGAGATCTGCCTTTGCTGCTAGAATTAATCACTGAGATAGCCTCCAGCTGTACTCAGCAGCCTGGCTTAAGCGCCACAGGATGGGGCAAGAGGGATTGCTTCCCTGCAGACTGATGCCCCTTGGAGGGGAGTGCTCTGCCTGAGAAAGATGGCTTCATGCAGTACGGGGGATGACTCACCCCAGGGATCTTGGTGGCTGTTCCTTCAGCTGTCTCCCCAGTTCTGCTGGCCCCAGACTCTCCACATGGGTCTCTAGTCCACTCTGCCCTTCTTCTGCCAGAGCCCATGGTAAGTGTCTGCAAATAACATTTTGTGCGTTACCCTTTAAGATGCTCTCTGCATCTCTAGCCGCCTCTCCCTGGCAGACAGAAACCCTGCTGCTTTTCATAGCCAAATGTTATTTGGGTTCCTTTCCCAATTCTGGTGCTCTATGCTGGGGAGCCCTGTTTGGGATTTAGACCTCCCACTTCTTAGAGGGAAAGCCCAGCCACTGAAATATCCCTCCAGAATTTCAGCTAACATCTGTGAGAGCCCAGCCAGCCCTGTCGCTCCTCTGCACTCCCTGCCACTCTTGTGGTGAAGTGGTTTCTTCCATCTGTCCTTGGTTATAAGGCTTCTCTCCAGTTAGTGTTCAGTTGATTATTCAGGATGATTTTTCTTTCATTTAGTTGTGACTCTAGTTTGGTTCTGGGAGGTTAGTATAGCTTCCACTTCCTCCTCTGCCATCTTGGGTCATCTCAGAATCACTTGATTAAATTATAAGCAGGGTTAATGATGGCTTGCAAAATAGGGTGCTGAATGGAGGATAGGCCAAACATAAATGACTTTACATAATTATACTTTTTCTGATTAGAAAAGTAATTCATACTCATTAAAATACAGGAAGTCAGAAAACTACTAAAACCAAATTACCTAAAGTCTCTCATCCAAATATACTGACCATTAGTGTTTTAGTATTTTCTATTGTATATACAAAAAATATGATTTTTTTTACACTGTTGAAATCCTAACATATGTAGAAATGTGTATTCATTTGGGGCAAGAAGGACTGGCATAAGCATTTTTCATGTCAGTAATAGGAATTTTTGTTAAGAAGCTGATCATGGGCCACCCCCTTACCTGAAAGTTGGAGAAGACAGAGCTTCAAACTAGAATATTCTCCTTTTCACTCCCATCTCCCCAGTGTAGCCTCAACAGAGTTGAAAGCAGAGGGTTGAGAAGGCAATCGTTAGTCCTGCCTGTGAGAGGGTAACAAATGTTTTCCAAGTAGGTTCTCGGTGCAATATATTTCATACGTCTGAGTCATAGCAGATTTATTTTTCTTTATTAGAGGTCTGATCTGGCAGCACTGTACTGAAAACTTGAAATGTATAAGGTGATTAAATTGAAAGTACAGGAGACAGAGGATGGAACTGAAGAGGAACTAGAAGGAAGACCAGAGACAGAGGCATTAGGAAAGAGAAAATGGCAAATTCAGGAACAGGTCGGGGATAAGCAGAAGCTAGTGAAGAAATGGTGCTGGCGAGGACGGCGTGATGAGCTATATCTCTCCTAAAATTGGGGGGGGGAGGGTGTCAGGCTCCTGTATTCATTCTTCCTACAAGTCCTCTTTGACTACATTTCTTTGACTTTAGTAGAAATATCTAGGATATAGTTAGCATGTCCTATGAAGCAGCTTTTCCAGGTAATTCAGAACCATGACTTACATATGCAGAACAGTAGTTTAAGGGAACTTCACCCAAAGCCCTTGGCTTGGGACAATATTGTATTAGGTGTTGACTGTGCTAAGTCATTCGATCCTCGCAGTGCCTGTGGCCATTGAAGTCCCTGGTGGAGCTGAGACTGGACCCCACCAGGGGTGCCTGTGCTCCTGCCAACGCTGGCGGGCCTTGGCTGGAACACTCCCCAGTGTGAGTTACAAATAGGTGGCAGGTGGCATATCCTTGCAAAAGGCACACGGTTGCTAATTGGGTTGTCGAATTTTATAGCAAAATCCTACTGAATTCACCTGTATCCTTTTGTCTTGTAGAGAACTTGTATATGATTAATTGGTAAAGGAAAAGATACTAACATTTTCAAAAGAAATCAATAGAAATTGATTCAGTTGTCTTAATTTAATAAAATCCTACTGCCTGCTGTTTTTAAAGGATCAGAACACAACCACAGTGAGAACCAAACAACCTTGAGCCAGTTTTGGGGAGGATTTCCTTTGGATTTCCTCTACAAGGAAAGTAGACACAGTCACTAGGAGCACTGAGCGGTGCCTCAAGTAGCTCCCCTGTCACCGGCTGCTAGTGTGCTTGCGTCCCGTAGCATCTGAGAAGACGAATGTTTCCAGTGCCGGGCTGCAAATGGATTAAAGCACTGTTGATCCTCATCTGTCAGAACAATTAGCAGGAGTAAAATACTTGCCCTACTTAAAGCAGATGGAAGGAGGGGAGGACAGTGCTCTGCAGTACTGTTCGTAAGATTAATGTTGCCGTATGGACAGCAGAGCACTGGATTTATTTTCTGAACATTACGTGGATTTACAGGGATGTCAGTTATTGCTGAAAGCACAGCCTGTGTTCTTAAAGGGTCTCTGTAGGGTATTGAGTGAGGCACGGAAGATGCATGGGGGTGGGAATGGTGGGTGAGAGGTATGGCATTTCTAACAGCGAAGTACGGCTTGTTGACCATTTTCTTCCTGTTCTCATTTTTAAGCTCTGCCGAATTCAAGGCTTAGCAGTAATCTTGCTTTTGAGAGAATATATAGATATTGTTATAAATATTTTTGGTAAAATAAATGACAGAAATAGGACTGTGCTGACTTGAGATCGCAGCTCTGTGTTTGCAGGGAAACTCCCTTTGCCCCCCCCCCCCCCCAGCAGGATCTGTGCCAGGAGGGCAGGAGGAAAGGAAACAACATGTTAATTAAGAACAAGAGATCTGGGAGGGTTTTATTATTCTTTGACAGTGGAAGTGGAATGGGAAAATTGTTGAGGTTAGCAGAAGAGTGATAGAAGATGATAGTTGTGTAAGAAATAATATTTACAGGAGCGCTGAATCAAATTTAATTATAGGAAGCTTACCAAGGAAGGAATTGGGCTGTTGGCAAAAGGCAACTGGCCCTGCAAGGGCCAGAACTGAGGGTGAGGGGGCGGTAACTGTGAGTAGCCCCTTGTCTTGTCACGGGCGTAGATTCTATTCCTTCACATATGCTCCCCCAAATGGCCCTCATAAATTTTCTGCCCTGAAAGCCACTTCTCCCCATGTTTGTTCTTCCTCTTCTTGTCTTCTAGCCCCTCAGCTATTGGAAAAACAGTCAAAATCTTCAGCTCTCAGTGATGGCTTTCGTGTTAAAGTCTGGCACCTGGCCGCCTTACTGGAAAAGCTTCTGTGCTCTCATATCAGGATGGTCTGCTCACCCCTGTGATGTCCTATTTCTAAACAGGGAGCGCTGAAGGGCATTGAGTCTAAGTTAACTGTCTGAGAACCAAGAGTAACTCTTCAGTTGCTTTTCTCGTGTCTTCCAGAAATGTATTCTACTTGCACCTTACCTGTCTAGATCCCTATTCATCTTGATCTCAGCAGCAACACCTCTTCCTTTCTCAGGTCTTCTCCACCACCACGTACAGCTGCCTTCTTACTCATTCTTCTTTGTACATCAGGCGTGTGTTTTGATTTGCAAGCCCCCCCCTTTTTTTGGTAATTACACTAGATATGGTTTTGAATATTGCTCATGTGGAGTGTCCAAGTGTGCATTCTTTTCAGGTTCTTTTTTTTTTTTTGCAATGTATGATTGCCTCTCACATGGCCCTTACTGGGGACCTGGCCTGCAACCAAGGCATGTGCCCCGACTGGGAATCAAACCGGGACCCTCTGGTTCCCAGCCCGCGCTCAATCCACTGAGCTATACCAGCCGGGCCTTTTCAGGTTCTTTCAGATAGTCAAATAATCCTCTAAAATGAAAAAAAAATTAATTCTGTTATAATTTGAAAAAATTCTTATGTGTTTTTTATGTATCTGTTACAAGCATTGTTTGTAAGTACAGCTTAGAAACTACTTAATTATTTATTTTAATTTAATTTTTATTTTTTTAATTATATGTTATTGAGTATGCTGTTACAGTTGTCCTGATCCCCCCTCCCTTTGCCCGGCCTCCACCCAGCATACCCAACTCCCTCAGGCAATCCCCACACCATTGTTCATGTCCATGGGTCATGCATATAAATTCTTTGGCTACTCCATTCCCTATGCTGTACTTTACATCCCCATGGCTATTCTGTAACTACCAATTTGTACTTCTTAATCCCCTCACCTCTTCACCCATTCCTCCACAACCCCTCCCATCTGACAACCATCAAAATGCTCTCTGTATCCATAATTCTGTCTCTGTTCTTCCTGTTTGCTTAGTTTACTTTTTAAATTCAATTGTTGATAGGTTTGTATTTATTGCCATTTTATTGTTCATAGTTTTGATCTTCTTTTTCTTAAATAAGTCCCTTTAACATTTCATATAATCATTGTTTGGTGATGATGAACTCCTTTAGGTTTTATCTTGTCTGGGAAGCTCTTTATCGGCCCTTTGATTCTAAATGATGTCCTTCCTGGGTAGAGCAATCTTGACTGTATGCCCCTGCTTTTCATGACTTTGAATATTTCTTGCCAATCCCTTCTAGCCTACAAAGTTTCTTTTGAGAAATCAGCTGACAGTCATATGGGAACTCCCCTGTAGGTAATTAACTTCTTTTCTCTTGCTGCTTTTAAGATTCCCTATTTATTTTTAAACGTTAGCATTTTAATCATGATGTGTCTTAGAGTGTGCCCCGTTGCATCCATCTCGTTTGGGAGACTCTGTGCTTCCTGGACTTGCATGTCTATTTCCTTCACCATATTGGGGAAGTTTTCTTTCATTAGTTTTTCAAATAGATTTCCAATTTCTTATTCTTTCTCTTCTCCTATGGCACCCTGTTATGCAAATGTTGGATCTCTTGAAGTTGTCCCAGAGGCTGCTTATACTGTCCTCATTTTTCAGGCTTCTTTTTTCTTCTTATTGTTCTGATTGGTTGTTTTTGCCTCTTTATGTTCCAAATCATTGATTTGAATCTTGGCTTCATCCACTCTGCTGTTGTTTTCCTGTAAATTGTTCTTTATTTCAGTTAGTGTATCCTTTGTTTCTAACTAGATCTTTTTTATGCTACTGAGGTCCTCACTGAGCTCCTTGAGCATCCTTATAACCAGTATTTTAAACTCTGAATCTGATAGGTTGCTTATCTCCATTTCATTTAGCTCTTTTTCTGGAGTTTTGATCTGTGCTTTCATTTCGGCCATGTTTCTTTGTCTTCTCATTTTGGCAGCCTCCTTGTGTTTGTTTCTATGTATTAGGTAGAGCTGTTTTGACTCTGTCTGGTAGTGTAGTCTAATGTAGTAGTTATCCTGTAGGGTCTTGTGGCACAGCCTCCCCTATCACTCAAGCTGGGTACTCAAGGTACACCCTTAGTGTGGTCTGAGTACATGCTCCTCTTGTAGTTGAGGCTTGGTTGCTGTTGGCAGATAAGTGGGAGGGATTTACCCAAGCTGGTCAGCTGCGAGGACTGGCTGTGACCACTGACCACCAAGCTCAGCCCTCTGTGGAGGATCAGCTATGCAGGGTCTGGGTGGTGGTGCTCTGACATCGTCTGTACTTGTCCATTGGGTGTGCTGACCCTGGGGGTTTCCCGGGTGGTACAGGCCAAGATGGTACAGGCCCTATCTGTGTTTCACATGGGGCCACCCTTCCTGAGCTAAAAGCAATCTGAGATGGCTGCTACTTGTGTTAGGCTTGGAGATTTCCAGGCAAAGCCAAGCTTTGTATCTAGGCTGGGTGCTGCTAGGGGAACTCATTGAGGCCAGCTATTGCTTCTTTGATAGGATTTAGAAGTTGTGAATCATGAGCCAAGACGAGGCATTGGAAAAGCAGCTTGGGTAGGCCCATAAGTTGGGTGGGGCAGAGACTCTGGGAATCTCAAGGCAGGTCAGTATTAGCCAGGTTGATGGAGTCTGAGATATGGCACCAGCTTGCCAGCTCTGTGATGGGAGGGTTTAGAAGAGAGACAATAGACTCTGCTTGCCTTGATGCCAGACACTTCAATTCCTCCCTTTATGCCACTGGTGCCTTTCAAGCTGCTTGCTACCTAGGTGCTGGAGCTCAGAGGGAGTGATTCTGAGTAGGTGAGTCCATGTGTGGGTTCTTTAAGAGGAACTACTTGGGGCTCCAGAAGTTTCTTCCACCAACTCAGTCTCCACTGATTTTTGTAGCCAGAAGTTATAGGGATTGATCTTCTGGAGCTGGAACCCTGTGGCTTGGTGTGGGTCTGGGACTTCTCACTCCGAAGATATCCCTCCTGAATTTTTATGCACCACATGTGGGTGAGGGACCAACCCATTCTGCGTCTGTGCCCCTCCTACCAATCTGGATGGATGTGGTTTCTTTAATTCTGTAGTTGTCCAACTTCCATTCAACTCATTTTCTGACCATGAGTGATGGTTGTTCTATAATTTAGTTGTAAGTTTGATGTTGTTGTGTGAAGAGATGAGCCATGTCTACCTACACCTCCATCTTCACCAGAAGTCCCTAAATTATGACTAATAAAATTATAATGCATTTATTTGATGACATTCGTATATGAGGAATATGTAGCCACTTGGGAAAATCTATTGAGAATAACACTGATTTAGCAACATATGTATGTTCTGATTATAGCTATTTAAAGAAAAACAGGGGAAGGGGGTGGATGGAGATGGAACAGGGTATAAGGGGGACAAATGGTAATGAAAAATACAATTTAAAAAAAAGAATATTATTTAGGTGATGTCTATCCACAGCCTATCCCGCGGAGGGCTCTAGAGAATAAACTGCAGCGCAGAACTTGAATCACGTTAAAACAAGAGAAAAAGAAAGAAAGAAGAACAAAAAAATTATGGATAAAAATTGGAAGGGACTGTGGAGAAATCTAATAGTTGTTGCAATTGTGATTTTTTTCGTGTAACTTTTTCATATAAAGTGGTTTTAAGATAAAATATACTTAATGTTGACATTGTTTTTCATCCTTAACAGACTTACATAACTGATTTGAATGCTTCCTTTTGTTTTTAGATTGTGTGGCTGAGAGTTATTGCCTAGACTGTCTAGCTCTAGGTTTTCCGTCCTTGTACACCTCAGAGGCTTTATGGTTTCCTACCACTGCTGAAAGTCCACTTTGTGTAATTGTGCAAATCACACGGTGACCTTCAACGCCTGGCTAGCGTTTCTGTAGTTCTCATTGCCCTATACGGAGGACTTGCTCAATGTTAATCTTTAACATAGATGTATTCAGTACTTACATTGTGGCAGGCACATTGCTGGGTGCTGTAAACCACTCAGACATAATTCCTCTCCTCAAGGAATTTACAGACATGGTGCTGGAGACCCGAGAACAGAGCCATGAGTACTTTGCTAGATGCTGTCGCAGGAATGAGAAAGGGTACATGGGAGTGGTGTCCACCAGGGTCCAAGAAGTCTTTTTAGAGGTCATCTGAGTGACATGTGGAGTTCAGTGGCACGGGCGGCGGGGTGGTCATGATTCATCTGGAGGACTGCAGTTGGTTCAGTATGGCCAGAGCCGATAGCTTTGGGTGAGGGAACAGTTCTTAGACCTCATTAAGGAATTTGGACTCTACCAGAGGGTAGAGTCTGTTCAGTGGCTTTTGAAGGGTTTTTGTTTATTTTTGGTTATCTTTTAGCAAGAAAAGTGATATACTCAGACTTGCACTGTAGATGGTTGGTGCTGGCTTTAGAGAACAGTTTGGAGAGAAGGCTCGAGGCAGGAAAACCAGCTAAAATGCTGTTGTTGCAATTCAGGCGGGCAGTGGTATCCTCAGCTAGAATAATGATGGCATGGATGGGGAGGAGTGGACAGAGTCCACAAAGGTTGATGAGGTAAGATCAACAGAAATTAATGATAAGAATGAGGATTAGGAAAAATTCAAAAAGGATCCTGGAGTCTCTGGCTTAGGCAAGTGGGCACATGGAACTGGGCTCTTGGCACGCACTTGTTCCTTTGGTTGAAGCAGGCAATGGAGCTGCGTGGTGGATGTGTGGGTGGGTTGGCTGGCAAGGGAAGAAGGCAGGTTGAGTTTGGAGTGTGTTGAGTCCCTCTGGGTACAGAGGTGTGAAGGTAGCCGAGTGTACCAGTCTTGAGCACAAGAGAGCCGTCACCGATGGCTGTTGGATTTGAGATTAGCATTATACTTCTGTGTGGGAGACACTTGCTAGAGCTTCAGTAGTAAATGTGTTTACCCCAGGAGTTCTGCTGGCAACAGTAGTCTCTAAACGCCAGCACACAGCTGCAAAGTCAGTTTTCCGATTGAAGGGTGTACTGGCTCTTGTGCTCAGGGCACATGTCCGCTCTATTCTACCGCTGCTGGTGCTCTGTGCGCAGTGAAACGCTTAGGAGCCTAGCCTGACCCCGCATTGGAACTTTGTCATCGTAACCCCCCTTATTCCTATGCGCTGTTTTAATGTCCAAGAAAAGGGAATTTAGAAACTATTTCTCAGAGAGAAATCCAAAGACAAAACCCATTATAACAAACTTACCTATTATAAGAAACACTTATTGAGAACTGGAGAAAATATCTCTTAAATTTTTGAATGGTTACTTGAACTTGACTTTTTTTAATGGCAAAATCGGCTCCTAGCAAATCAGCGCAGGATATGGCTGTACAGACTTGAGAGGAAGTGCTTTGCTCCTGTGGGTTTGGAGTAGGTCTAGGGATGGGGCAGGAAAAACGGGAGTATGTAAGGCAGTGGTTTTCAGTCTTTTTAAAAATCTATACCCGTGGTGATCACAACACACTGAATTTATATCTAGATTCATTTATGCATCATGAGCAACAGGTTGAAAATATTTATGAAAAGTACTGTAGGGATGGTTGACTGGGGACCATTTTATTTCTTCCTCAGAGTTAACTGTATTTCAGAATATATTATAAGGAATATCATTTATTTGGTTTTTAATTTATCCCCTGGTGTACTCCACAGAAAATTTGCAATCTCATACAAATTTCATACAACCTCCTAAATATTTTCCTGAGCAAGTCAAACAAAGCTTTCCAAAGTCAGATAAATGATGGCGGCTATAGCCTCATCTGTACTTCTCTGTCACTGCTTCCCCTCCAGTTTGAGTGGCTAATCGAACACTAACTACAGTAATCTGATTTGCATTTTCTCTGTCAGATGTGCCACTCTGTGAATAGCTAAATTAACTTAGTCTTCCTGGAATATGCCCAAATGTTGAGAATCATTTAGGACCTTTCAAAACCATTTGGTCTATTAGCTCTGTCTTGAGATAAGAGGAATAAATAAGTCCCTGGAATCAAAGGAAAACTAATTGTAGCACCTCTTTCCAGCTTTGAGTCATCAAAGCTTGACTGCCTCAAGTATGTTCTAATGGGGCTCATTATTTTGTCTGTTCTATATTTGGTAATTCGGAGATCATTTTACATTTGCATTGTTAATATCCATTTTTCAAAATTGGTTGACACATCTGTTTATTTTCCAGAATAATAATTTGTTAGCCTTTTCTTTCAAGAACAAAAACTATGTATGCCCATTGTAACAAGTTGACATAGAAGTGTACCCTGAAAAAGGCAAGTCAGTCCCTTTCCCCCCGTATTCCCAGCTCCCTACTCAGCCCACATTACAACTTGGTGTTTATTCTGCAATATCCATCTGTGCTCATGTACAATACACAGATATTTAGATATGTGGTAAGCATTCTTATAAAAAATAGTTCAGACTAGATACATCCTAATCTTAACTCTCTTTTTAAACTTATCATGGTTTTCTTGCTAACATCACCAATAAATCTCATTCTTTTTCGCAGCTGCAAGATGTGGACATGCCACAGTTTATCCATCCTCTCTCCTGGAGATAGGTGTCTGTGTTTCAGCCGTTCGGCTTACTTTTTGTCATAATAGTGGTACAACAAATATCTTTGTAAATATATCTTAAAACTTGTAGAGTGTTAGATTGCAGGAGGTGCTCCCTAGGTGTCATAAATAATGCAGGCGATCCTTACCAGTGACCTGGGCAGGATTCACCTCATTCCTTCCAGGTTCCACCAGCAGATTGATTTTTATTAGCTGAGTCCCTTCAGCAAAGTGTTGGAAAGAAGACGAGTCAGAAACACTGATTCAGGCCATATTTTTGACTCGGGATGCTTCTCTCTCTGCCCACCCCTGTCCTGGGCCCTTGCTCTTTCAGTGTCCTAAGTCTTTCAGAGCATTGGGTCTGGGGCTTCTTAAAAGTAGTTTGACGGCCTTTCTACTCCTCCATACCAACGATGTAAAAGGACCTTATTCTGGTAAATTTTCTGTAGTTCTCAAGCATAAATTCCTAATCTGTTCATTTTAGTTCATACTAATCTGCTCCAGGGTTACCCTCCACTTTCTCTTGCCCTTTGTGTTGGTATTGCAGAAAGTACGGAGGGTCTGCATCTTTGGAGTTGATTATGCCATTGGTCAGAGTTGAGTGCAGTGGCCTATAAATGCCCTGTACATCTTCGCTTGGTTCACACACACCAAGTGCATTCAGAGTTATGATGCTATGTTGGCTATTTTGGGTTAGATATGTAAGATAAATGTTTTAGGTCACTTTGATTTAATTCATTCAGGAAATATACGTGTTCTTCCACTGTGCTAGCTGGTAGGCATCTAATACACTGAGGAGCAAAGTAGACATGTTGTTTGTCCTTAAAGGAGTTGAGTCTAGGTTAAGGAGAACCACTGCAAAGAAAATTACGATGGATCAATGGAATGTCCATGTTATTTCGTGGTGTCATCTTAACACTTGACTATGGTAACTGGGAGAGAGTGGGAGTTTGATGGTGTTCTAATCCAAAACCCTGAGGTGGTTTTACATCTTTTTTTTTTTTAATTTATTTTATTGATTATGCTATTACAGTTGTCCCATTTCCCCCTCTCTATTCCCCCCCACCCTGCACCTCCCCATTCCTCACCCTTTAGGTTTTGTCCATGGGTCACACACATAAGTTCCCTGGCTTCCACATTTCCCATACTATTCTCAACCTCCCCCTGTCTGTTTTCTACCTACTGTGTATGCTACCTATTCTCTGTACTTTCTCCTCTCTCCCCCTACCACTCCCCTGTTGATATCCCTCCATGACTTATATAAATCCCTTTAACATTTCATATAATAGAGGCTGGGTGATGACGAACTCCTTGAACTTGACCTTATCTGAGAAGCACTTTATCTGCCCTTCCATTCTAAATGAAAGTTTTGCTGGATAGAATATTCTTGGATGTAGGTCCTTGCCTTTCATGACTTGGTATACTTCTTTCCAACCCCTTCTTGCCTGAAAGGTCTCTTTTGAGAAATCAGCTGACAGTCTTACGGGAATTCCTTTGTAGGTGATTGTCTCCTTTTCTCTTGCTGCTTCTAGGATTCTCTCCTTATTTTTAATCTTGGGTAATGTAATTATGATGTATCTTGGTGTGTTCCTCTTTGGATCCAACTTCTTTGGGACTCTCTGAGCTTCCTAGACTTCCTGGAAGTCTATTTCCTTTGCCAGATTAGGGAAGTTCTCTTTCATTATTTGTTCAACTCATTTTTCAATCCCTTGGTCTTCCTCTTCTCCTTCTGGCACCCCTATGACCTGGATGTTGGGATGTTTAAAGATGTCCTGGAGGTTCCTAAGCCTCTCCTCATTTTTTTGAATTATTGTTTCTTCATTCTTTTCTGGTTGAATGTTTTTTTCTTCCTTCTGGTCCACACTGTTGATTTGAGTCCCAGTTTCCTTCCCGTCACTATTGGTTCCCTGTATATTTCCCCTCATTTCTCTTAGAGTATTCTTCATATTTTCATCCAATTTGCAACCAAATTCAACCAATCCTGTGAGCATCCTGATTACCAGTGTTTTGAACTGTGCATCTGATAGGTTGACTACCTTTTCATGACTTTGTTGTATTTTTTTCTGGAGTTTTGATCTGCTCTTTCATTAGGGCCATCCTTCCCTTTCTCTATGTGCCTGTTACTTTAAGGGTTGGAGCCTTAAGTGTTCACCAGGGAGGGGCAACCCCCCTCACTGTGTTGTGATGCTGCCTGTGGGAGCAGGGACTGAGAGAGAACAATGGCACTTGCTCTGCTCTCTGCTGGCTCCCAGTTACCTCGTCCGACACCCACAAGCAAATTGGGCCCTTCTGTCCTGGTTCCCAGGTGGGTGGGCTTGTGTGGATCTAAGTGCCTGTGGGCCTCTCCACTGAACTCTCCCATGAAGCTGGGAGTTTCTCCTGCCGCTGCCTCAACCCCCACAGGTATTTTCAGTTGGTGGTTTGAGGCTCTATTTTCCTGTGTTGGTGAGTGGCAAGGTCTGCTGCACTCCCCAGCTTTTTCTCCCAGTTTATCTGTGCACATATGAGGGACCGCCTGGTCCACCAGTCTCAGCCCCACTGGGTCCGGGTTAGCCAGACGTGGGTTTCGCCAAGTGTGCCAGCCAGGGGCCTCTCCAGGCAGCTGCAGTGTTGCCCCCACCGCTCCACAAATACCATCTTGCCACATGCTCTCTGCCCAGCTCTGCCCCACTTACTGGTCTGGATGAACGTGTCTTCTTTAACTCGTTGGTTGTCGGACTTCCATACAGTTTGATTTTCGATCAGATCTGGTTGTTTTTTGTTTTTAAATTGTTTTCCCTCTTTTGGTTGTGCAAGGAGGCACAGTGTATTTACCTACGCCTCCATCTTCCTGAGGTGGTTTTACATCTTCATAGTAATCCTGTGTTCATCTGAAAGAATGGACAAACAGCTGAAATAATTTTGAAAAACGAAGGGGAGGTTTTACACTAATGCAACATTAAACATTTTAATACTGCAATTTAAAGTAATAAAGTGATTTTAGCTACTGGTAATGGCTATGTATAAGAACAGTAGAAAGGCTTAATTATTCAGTAATAGGACAAATATTTAATAAAAATAACAAAGTCAGATTGTAATCTATGTGTATAGTGAAACTCCAGATGGATTAAAGATTTTTAAAATTACTGCATTTAAAAAAAAAATCACAGTGAAGGGAATATAGGTAATATCTGATATGAGTGGAGAAGGACTTTTAAAACAAAAAGCAGAGGGAAAAATCTGTAAAGGAAAGATTTATTGAGACAACATAAAAATATAAAACATGGATGTCAAGAAATGCTATATAAATTAAAATGTTAATGGCCAACTGGGAAAGAATATTTGTAGTACATATGGGGATCTGTGATACACATCAAACTCAAAGAAGTCAACATCCTGCCCTAGCTGGTGGGGCTCAGTGGACTGAGTGACGGCCTGTGAACCCAAACGTTGCTGGTTTGATTCCCAGTCAGGGCACATGCCTGGGTTGCAGGCAGGGTCCCAGTTGGCTGCTGCCCATGAATGTTTCTCTCCCTCTCTTTCTCCTTCCCTTCCCCTCTCTCTTAAAATAAATACATAAAATAAAAGGAAATGAAATGAAGTCAACATCCTGTCAAAACGGGCAAAGAACATGAACAGGCAATTCAAAAATAAAGTGTCATGTCCAGGAGATTTATGGAAAAAATTTAACCTTAAATAATCAAAGAAATGAAGACTAAAAATCATCTTGGAACCATATGGGCAAAAAAGATTATTTAAATGATATACCTGGAGTTGTTGGGAGTAAAGCAAAACAGATATGGCTGGCAGAAGTACCGGGTATGCTGCAATAGCTTATGCAGAGGAGGCAGTCGCACACTCAGATGCTTTGGCTGAGTAATTCCACTTCCAGGAATTTGTCCTAATGTTCTTCATTGCAGCCTCAAACAGTAAGGAAAATTGGTTGCATCATCAGCAATTGGTTGTTGGTTAAATTATGGCACACACAGGTAATTATATTAAGTTTGCCGTAGGTGGGTTCTTCTTTCTTGCAGCCTGGTTTCGTCAATGTCTAAAAGGTGTGAGGAAAGCACAGAATCTTATGTTTGCCACTCCTGCCCCTTTTTTTTCAAATAAGGTTACTTAGAAGGGGAAGAGGTGTATGTAAAAAGTAAATATTTCTCAGTGATAAAGCTGTAGAAAGTAGTTGACCACTCATCCTGTGGAAGAAAATGAAGCATATTCTGTATCCAGATGAACTGCTGAAGTAGCTAAACACTGCAATAACCTCCAAAACCTAACCTAGGCTGTGAAATAACTTCAGCGAGGTGCTTTTCACTCCTGAGATGTTTACTTGTATTCTTTGGTGGTCACGTGGACAGAGCTGTACCATTCGGCTCTGAATTCTGTCTCATTTGTGGAACTCTGATTCCAAGTAGAACTTGGTCATCAGTATTAAGCCAGTTACCTGAGGTTTTTTAGTTGGATTAGGTTCATGTGGTATGAACTCTCCACTGGTGTGCGTCTGTGTTGTCTTCTACTCCTTGAGTGGAGAAAAGTGTCCTGTGTGGCCTCATACTGAATCTATTTTCCTAAATAATAATTCCTTTCTTTCTCAAGGCTCCCATGGTGCCTGAAGGCAGTCAACCAGCATTGGGATAGCTTTCCGCTTTACTTTTTCTAGATTAAAAAGCTCACCTGATGGGAGATGACTCCGGGGCAGGGAGGGAGAGCTTTCGTCAGGTGAGGCTTCCTGAAACAGTGTCAGGACTTCCTGGTGTGACAAGCAGGTATCTCTGAAGCTCTCTGTGCCTTGAAACCTCATAATTTCTGGAGAATTGTTTCGCCATAGCTGCTTGTTTTCTTGGAGGTTGTCAGGTAACCACTGTGCAGTGATTACCTGGAACACAGAGCCGCCAGTTACGTTTTGGGGGGTTTCACTTTTTGCTTGTCTGTGCATTTTTGCCATTGGCAGCTAATTGCCAGACTGAAGCTTCGTACATTGGGGCAGAAATGCAGGCTCAAAGTTACCAGAGTGACGAAACAGCTCTGTTTTCTGTGCTTTCTCCTGTAGTCTTCAGATCAAGGAAATGGCTCCCCGTGTGATGGGAAGTTATCTTGTACCATGCCGTGGTTACGCTCTGCAGAACCTGTCTTGGGAACTTCCTTGCAGACATACATAGTTGTAGTTTGGAGTTTTTGTGTCCAAGGCTATCTCAGTGAGCTGCCAGGAATTCACCTTCTGTGATTCGATGGGGTCATGGCCGGACAGCCCTGAAAGCCAGAACTGGCTCACAAGCACACCCAGCATACTTGAAGCCAAAGCTTTAGTGATACTCATACCCAGCGCTTCAGGGAAGTCCAAGTTCAGGATGCAGATATCCCGGTATTAGGCGCCAAACATTAATTCATTTCGGAGACTTATGTTAGCATAAAGATACTGAGAGTGATTTGGCAACAGGTGGGTCCTGACCCTTAATTTTCTGGTCATGTCCTTAAAGGTCAGTGCTCCTTAAGGCCCCTTTGTGGGAGCAGAACACGCCGGAGGTGCTCACTCATGCTACGTTGCTGACACCATCAGCAAAGACATCTAACTTTATAAATGGAAGCAAACGTAATCAAGTGTGTTAGAGATTAATTCTAAGGACCCAAGTAAGGGGAGTTATGAAAGTCAGGAAATACCATCTTGAACTGTTTTCATATATTGGAAATAACACTTTCACAGTGCCTTTAACATATAACACTTACAGGAACACTTCCCCATCTCTCCAGTGTCCCAGGGAAGTGAGCAGGGAAGGTAGTAACTCCACAGAACAGGGAAAGCAGCAGGAGTGGGTGGGGGTACACAGGGGTTGGACCCTGAGGTTCTTTAATTATAAGCACACACCCACAGAGAAAAGCATTCAGGTAGTTGCAGTTTATGAGAAATTTTCAGAAATGTAGCTTTCTACCCGAAAGGTGGTAAAATGCGATATTGCCCAATTCTACAAGAGAAGGATATTTCTGCCATGGTATAGAAATAAAGTCCATTGAAGAAAAGGAGAAAAAGATGAAAAAAATAATGGAACTAGGTATATCCTACAGCTGTATTTGTCCTTGTTTAAAAGAAGTAGTTGCTGGAAAGAAAGAAAAAAGTTAATTTAGACAAATTCATACTTTCTTTCCATGAAGGCCAGACCTACCAATGATCCTTTCTGTTAAAGAAAAAAAAATTTGTTCATCTTATTAAAAATCATAAGCACTTTACATCAGAGTTGATCCATCTAATTCTGCCATAGTAGGTATAGTTGAGGCATCATGTACTTGCCGTCCCCAGAAGAAAGTACTTTATTTAACTGAAGTGAAGCTGGCCAATGCATAATTGCTGGAGCAGATAAAAACATATCATTTATGCTGATCTTCCCTTTTCGAAATTGCCTCCTGCTCCCTGAATAGCTACTATTAAAGAAACAAGGCATTTTGTTTTCTAGACAGCCCTCTGATTGTTCCTTCCACTCACACAGGAGTGCCTGGCTGCAGAGCTTTCTCTTTTTTCCCCCCAGTCGTCCCACAGCAGTTCAAAAGGTGACCTATCACGGGGAAGAGGGCAAGTCGATGCATTTTAAGAAACCCACCCTTGGTCTCCCCATGGCCAGAATGTGACCCGAACTGAGTTTCTGAACTTGAACATGAACCCCTTTGCTGTGCACCTGAGCAGTTTGACCAGGTCTGAATGAGAGAATTCTTTTCCAGAATAACCTCCAGCTATTTCTCATGCCCCAGCTGAACTCCACCCAATTACCTAAGCGTGAACGCTCCTGAGTGTGTTTGGTCGGGCGGGTGTGGGGCTGGCATACAGGGAGGTGATGCAAGACGAGGGCTTTGACGCATGTACGTGCAGGAACGGTCCTGCAAGGAGAAGTCTTTCAAAGGGTCCCTGGTTTGGGTGGTTTCTTAACAACCTACAATGCTAATTCCTTTCATTATCTTCTCTTTATTTTCCTTTCTCTTTCTGAGTTTCATTTCCTTCAGAATTAATGGCTGTCTCCATGCATATGTCATATCCATTCTATTTCCCCTTTCCTCCTACCCTTTGATTTAATTTTTTCTCCCTTTTCTCCTTCTTGTCTTAACCATAAAATGGCAAGAGTGGTGCAAGCCTGTGTCTCCTCTTCCCCTCTCACCAGGGCAGAGGGCAGGCATCTGGGACAGTGGCAGCTCCAAAATTTCTATGCAGGCGGATGCTCTGGAAAGGGGGAAGATACAGAGTGGGGCCTGACTTAGAGCTCTGCCTGCTTAGCCAACACAGTCGTGACATGGATTGATTGCTTCTACTGACGTCTGCAGGAGCACTAGTGGGTATTATCCGAGCTGAAGCCTGTAAGCTGTTGCTACTGGTCTAGCCCGAATCCAGGGGCGCTTTGCTTTACAGACAGCATGGGGCAAATGCAGTGCATGGAATTAGCCTTGCCACAAGTCCATTCCCCTGCCCTGCTCTCCCCAGCCATGACCCCCCACCAATCTGTTTGCCCTCTTCTCCCCCACCCACTAGGAGGGCTTAATAAAAAACCATAGACAGAGCAAAGTGTGGGTTGCTGTGGCCCGCACCCACTATTCAAACTTGAAGATTCAGAAT
This sequence comes from Micronycteris hirsuta, assembly GCA_004026765.1. NCBI lineage: Eukaryota > Metazoa > Chordata > Mammalia > Chiroptera > Phyllostomidae > Micronycteris > Micronycteris hirsuta. The sequence continues at coordinate 25,344 of PVJI01003092.1, forward strand.
TCCATAAACTGCAAGTTTTGTGCATCTGGTATATTCTGGAATTTGAATTCACCATGGGAGAGGTCTGCTTCATATTATCATCTTTCATAGCATAAATTTATCATTCTGTATACTCTATTAACGTACCTCTATGGAAATCATTTAACTTACAGGGCAGAGCTCACCTTTTTTTTTTTTAGTTTTTTTAAAAAGTATGTTAATAACTGCATTTTCATCCATAAAATGCACTGGGAGAAAGAAATGCAAGTATATTTTTTCAGATGGTTTCAAAGAACAGATCATATAAGCACTGGTCTAAATGAACATGAAGGTACTCTTAACATCTGGAGTTGATTAGGGAAAAAAAGAACACGTTTTCAGCAAAATTTTAACACTGTGTTTAGGTTATCAATTCCTTAAGGCTCTCTAGTTGCCATATCGATGCAAGTTGAGTAGTGGATGAGCTCCCGTGGTCTTGCCATGACATGCCCGCGTGCAGCACTGTGCCCGGTGTGAAACGGCTGACACTCGGCATGCCCCGCTGCTTCACCGGGGCACTCTCAGGCTCTGTGGTTTCCCCAGGAAACAGGACGTGTTCCTGCTTTTTCTTCGTAAACGTGAATCCACTGCTGCCCCAACGAATGTAATATCTGGAATGAGGTAGGATAATTTTTTAATTTTAAAATCTTTGGACAGTTGACACATTCTGAATAATTTTGGTTTCTGTTAGGCTGGCAGTTGAAAGGGGCGGTTGATGGCTGTAGATCCGGCTTCTCAAGATTGTGTTAAAGGGCTAAAGAGAGTTCAGGTCTGTCCTGCTGCAAACTTAGGGCGGTGATTCTCTTTACCTTTTACACTCTAGCCCTGCAGTTTTCAACCAGTGTGCTGCAAGAATTTTTAAAACATGCAGTCCCTGACGGTTTAGTCAGGGACACTGACTTCTTTTCCCTTAGATTGTCAAATTTAAAAAATGACAACAGCCAAGACAATGACAGCTGTCCAGCATGAATCAATCAAAATTGTACCTAATTTTTTTTGGCAGATTGGCAAAAATATATTTTTGGGTGTGCTGCGGAATTTTAGTGGTTAGTTTGGGTGTGCTATGAGATGAAAAAGGTTGAACATGGCCGCGCTCGCCTGTTACCCGGCTGGCGGGGGTTGTGGGGAGCTGTTCCTTCATGCAGCAGCCAGTTCGGTGTCCAGCTCTATCACAGCCTTTCTGGGGGTCGCCTTCGCCTCGCGGTCATGCAGATGCCGCGGCTCGGGCTCTAGGGCAGTGGGAAGTGAAGTGCCAAATCCCGCACTCCTGTAAGTGTTGCTCTCTTAGGAAACTCTCTAGCCTGGGTTGTTAAAAACGCAGAAAACAAGCAAACAAAAGCTCACTTGGAGGTGCCCGTGCTTCCTTTCCCCTAACCTCTGTTTTGCTTTGCCCCATGATCACTCTGGGCGTTGACTCACCTTGTTTGCTGCAGCCCATCTGTTGGTGTAAAGTGAGAGTCGTCAGACTGGAATGAATTTTGAGAGGCTGTAGACTAAACTCTCAGGCAGGACTGCACCCACATCATCCCAGAGAGATGAGACTCGCCCTTGCCTTGAAAGGTTTTCCGGGAGAGGAATTCCATAGCCTGTGCTGCACCTTCTAAGACCTCATTGACAAGCCTCGCTGTCAGTGAGACTGGGAGAGCAAACCCGAGTCCTCCTGCTGAAACGTAAACCCATTAGGTGACTCCCCTCCATGTAAGAGCGTATCACGTGCCTGTCAGCTAGTGCTAACTTGCCTTCATCCTTCTCGCCTCAGAGCTAAATAATCCCATTTCACGTTTGTGATATTTTTCTGGGAGCCCAGAAATGAGTTCAGTCTTTTTGATAAATGATGTCCTAGATTGAAATTGATGGGAAGACTATCTCACAGAGACTTTGGATCTTATAATCCTGTTTTTCCACCTCAGAATGGTGCCTGCATTTAAACTATAATATCACCAGCACTAGTTCATAATTAGCACTTCAGAATTTTGACTTCACAGGGCAGCTCACTCAGGCCTCTAAGGAGGCAGCATCTGAACACCAGGTGAAAGCCTGCTCCCCAGTTTTTTCCACCCCTGCATTTACCTCTGTGCTTCATGATTGAGAGTATCAACTTCTTCAGCAGGGAAGCTTAGCCTTAATAGTTTGGGGGACTTTGGGTTTTTATATTGTTGAAACTACAGTATTTCTCGTCGCTGACAGATTAGTCTTTTTTTGACATCTTTATGTTGGAAATGTTTTATTCTTTGACAGAAAACTTTAATGCATTTTTTGCTCCCTGCCTTTCTGCTTTCAGGAAACAAAATAAGGCAGCTTTAGGGAATTTTTCTGTTTGCTCTCTAGTGCTGTGTCTGCAAGGAGGTGAGTGGAAAGGGGTGTTGGGGCAGAGGTGGGCATCACAAGGGACTCAAGGGCTGGATGTCACCTCTTTTGCTGGATTGTTTGAACTAACGATGAGGCCTGACTTCATGGGCTTGGGAAGATGAGCAGTTCCACCCTTATAAGCACAGGAGGAATTTAGTTTGCAAATGATCCTATATGCAAAATCTGTCATGAAAGAACACCTTACTGCTATTGGTAATCACCCCAAAGCTCCCCACCTGCCTGAGCACCCAAATCATATCTGGTACCGACCTTCGGCACTGAGCTAGGTCTGGATGCTTCAGTTTGTTGGAAGCTACCTGTTACCGGCTGGAAAACGATGCCTCCCCATGGGAGCCCCTTCCATGTAGAGAAAGTCCGAAACAGCTGATCTCTCATGCACCCAAAGGAACATTTCTGTCATCAGACTGCTGGTGTGGCCTCCTCTTTATCCTTTCTGCTGCTTCTCTTCCGAGGGGGTCGGAGAAGAGGCCCGTGACGGCTCACAGATGGAGGCCTCGCGCTGGCCTCAGCTCCCCCGTCTGGGGTCAGTGAATTAATTCTGCCTCGACCCTCCCGCACTTTGTTAATTTCAGAATTAGCCTGTGAAGTGGAGGGGGCAGGAAAGGGGAATAAATCACTTTATTTGAGAGAAAATTGTCAAGGCGTATGTGATAAAATGTGCTCCTTAGAGGAGGAAGGAGAAAAAGGGAGGCTTTGTTTATTAATAAAATAATGCTGAGTTGTTAACACACCTGAGTTACTATCGCGTTGTGGCTTCTGGAGGCAGAGGGGCAGGAAACACTGACAGGATGTGGCTGCTCACAAGAAAGGGCTGTCGAGCTGAACTCAAACCGTACGTTTTCATTCTAGTCTGTGGCTCACTTGCTTGTGTTACACCTTTCATCCCCAGTTCCGACTTCTTCGTGATCTGGCAAGGGATTGTGAAATCTCACCAGGCCCCGGCCAGGCCGCTGCTGGCAGGTGGGGTGGGGGGCACACCTGCTTGGGTGAGTGAATGGCTCACTTACAGGAACAGGGTCTTCATGGGTTTGCGGGGCCGCAGAGTTCATCTTGCCCTTCACCTGCCAATGCTCCTCCCCTCCGGCACCAGGCCCTGCAGAGCAAGTGCCGGGATCTCACGGAAACTCCGGGACCAGTGGCTTTTCCAGTTTGAGCGGTGCTGCTGGGTGCCATCCAAGTCTGCCGTCTCAACTTCTCTGATTCGCTCCCTTGGCCCGTGCCCGATCGTGTGACCGTGGATGCCCACCGTCGATGAGACGCAGTGGTGTCGAATGGGAGAGGTCAGATTGGGGGTTCTGGATTTTGGGTACTAGAAAAACTGGCTCTACCTTGGTTTCTTTATCTACGAAATTAAGTAATAATAGCACCTATCTTGTTTGGTGTGAACCCAGTGAAAGCGCAAGGAAGGCCTAGCCCCTGGCACGTAGGACGTGTGCTGGCCAGGATCCACCTGTCGTGTTGTGCCTGGGAGCACTCGTCAAAAGGACATGGACATCCCCGAGGGGCCGCTGGAGAACGGAGGGTTGTTGTAGAGCACAGGTGGCAAACACGGGGCCCGCAGGCCGAATCCGGCCCTCTACCTCGTTTTACCCTGCCCAGCACCTTATTTCTACCCCGCTGCAGTGCCGAGCTCTTGCTTAACTGTTAAGGAGTAGTTACATTTATACAGTCCTAACATTAGATTTGGCCTTTTAAAGGCAACTGTGAGGCGGATGTGGCTCCCGGTGGAAATGAGTTTGACACCCCTCTATAGAAACTTGACAACTTAGAGGGGATGCTATTGATGCAGGGAGTTCTTTGGAAAGTTTGAAGTGTAGAAGAGAGCAGCACTACATCAAACATATTGTTTCACGTAAGCTACATCATTTACATGAGAAAAATGTTGAACAGATATTTGCTAGTGATGTGATCTCTAGATGGTGGGGTAAGGATAATGTAAGTTCTTTTATCTGAATCTTCTAATTTTCTAAATTCGTCTGTTCCACAAACATTGCCTGAAGTTCCACCATGTGCCAGGCACAGTTCATCTTGTTCGTTGGCTATTTTCCCAGTTTCTTGACGTGTCTGCCTTCCTGGAACTCGTAGTCTCCTGGGGGAATGAATCAACCAAAACTCCGTATGATATATTTCAGGTAGTAATAAGTGTTGTAAAAATAAAAAGGGAGTAAAAGTCTAGAGGCGGGAGTGGGGGTTAGGGGGAAGGAAAACTTGTTCCAGGTGTTGGTGGGGACGAGAGGAAAGCAAGCCGAATGAATTGAGGGAGTATTCATAAGGAAAATTATGATTACCTTGATAATTGTTACATATATGCCTCTCTTTTATTGACAACATAGTGTGTTATGCAGATCGTGCAGTTCATTCAGCTAATCATTTTGTTAATTATGAGCAAATCTTTGTGCATATCCTTGCCTACCATGAGCGTTACCATTTAGATACACTTTTTGTGATAACTCCTGTTGGGGTCACAGTGCATGTCCCACTTGGTGCTTGGTCCTCTGTCAGCTTGTGCTGTGAGAGCCAGGAAGTGGGGGTGCAGACCGGGTGAGGCTACTTCAGTTTCCAGGCTGTTGAGGATCAATGCGCTTGCCCACTTACCTGCAGGCCCAGCCCCAGTACAGGGAGCTGCTAATTCGATTGCACATGTTGAAAGGCAAAGTGTAGATGACCGTGATGAATGTGATCTGGGCCTCCATGTGATGAGTCATTCTGGTTGCTTAATCAGGGTTTCTGTAAACAAGGAGATAGGATAGTAACCCATCACTTTTGGGGGGCCCAATTTTATCTTGACCCTTTGTAGCAAGCACAGAGCATGGCGTGATGAGCATAATAATTAAGGTGATAATGGTCATGGTGGCCAGCATTCTGCCCAGCAGCGCTGTGGTTAGGTTGTTTATCTGCAGTATGTTCATTTAATCTTCACAACTCCCTGCAGCCATTGTTCCCATTTTACAGGGTGAGTAAACGGAGGCTGGGAAACTTTTAACAACTTAACCAGGGCTGAACTGGCACTCTAGACTGGAGTTTGAATTTCTGTCCCGTGGTGGTGAGACAGCCTGTGCTCTTAACTAAAGAATTTGCCCCCATCGTTTTCCCCCCCTCTGCTCCCCCTCCCATTGTCTTCCTTTTCTGGGAACATGATCCTGCCTGGGACTAGTCTTGGCTGGGTTAGGTGGCTGGGAAAGGAGAGAAGATTCAGATCGTTTCTTCTGTTTAAGCGCGCTGCTCTCTGAAGCAGTCAGCAGGACCTCTGCTGGGAGAGAACACTGAGCAGATTTGAAGCGTGTCCCTTCTACCCCTCCCTGCTGCTTCGGATTATGTAGATACCAGCAAGTGGAGAAATGGTGCAGCCGTCAGCAGCGCTGGGAAGAGGAAGGTGAAGCCATGGCCTGCCTGTGCCTTCCCTGCAATGGGAGCCTGTTGATGGCATCGGGCGGTTGAAGTGACCTTCTTTAAATGAAATAGTGTGTGTAATGTATCTTTTCACAGCTGGTAATGCGTTTAAATCTGAAAGCGTGTGCCTTGAGTTTTTGTATAAAGTTTATATGTTAATACATGTAAATGTATATATGTATGTGTGTTCGTGTGCATACACACACACTAAAATTAAGTCTTCGGTCATTTTCCCAAAGAAAAAACATTGTCCTCAATCCAGTTTAAAAAAAAAAGTGTCCTTTCACTACTGCTGTAAAATACTATGGCCTTTCCTAATCAGCGGAGTTTATTGACTGTTTCACCATTAAAGGTACTTGGTTTCTCTAGAATGGGGGATTCAGTACGTGCTGAATTGGATCAATATAAAAATTTATGAACAATGCAGGCCTCGTCAGGAGCTCTCTTACTCCTGTTCATATAATTCTCTGTGGGAGTTGCTGCCTCAGGGATCACATCAGTATTTAGCACACGCTGAAATATTCATGTCCTCTGATTAGCAGGATTTAATTGTTACATCTTCATCTCCTTCATGATGTGGCATTAGGATGCAGCCCACCTTGAAACTTAAGTGGGTGCTGCCGGTTTACTGCTGTGTTTTTATTTTGCCTCTGTTTCTTTACAAATGTCCTGTATACCCATGTGACTCTGGTTTTCCTTGAAAACAACACTACAAAAAGTAAGAAATTATTTGTTAGTGGAAAATACCAAGTTATTTATTCCTACTAGCAGCTACCTTATTATAAATTTGTACAGTATATTTTAAAATATATGTAATGTTCTCCTGTTAAGAGGTGGGTTTTATTTTTGTTTTTTTTTAATTGATAGGGGATGGCAGGGAGAAAGAGAGGGAGAGAAACATCAACCACTTGCCTCTTGTTCATGCCCCCGCCTGGGGACTGAACCCGCAACCTAGGTGTGTTCCCTGACTGGGAATCAAACCGGTAACCTTTCACTTTGCAGGACAATGCCCAACCAACTAAACCACACCAGTCAGAGCTGTTTAGGGTCTTTTTAATTTTTTAAGATCTTTAGCTAAGGTGACTCTTCCTCTCATAAACTGTGTAATTAGCATAATTAAAAGCTTTTTTACCTCCACTGCACTATTGTCCTCTTTAACTTTCTCTCATATGGCATCGAAATAGCTGGAGATTAATTTTTCTTTGATTCCTTCCTGAATCTGATATCAACTGAATGGGTTCTGTTTCTCAAAATACTGGGAATTTTAAATAGTGCCTTTTCCCCATGCTAATTTTGCAATCCTGCGTTCCCTCTGATAAAAGGAACCCTCTGAGCCCTTCCCTTCTCGGCAGTTTCCTTGGCGTCTGCAAAGGTCTGGGAAGTGTGTGACACCCTGCTGCAAAGCGTGAGGCAAGGCGGTTACACACCAGCTCTGGGGTTAGACGGACCTGGGCTTTTGTTCTAGCTCTGCCACTTATTAGCTGGACAAATACTGAACTTCTAAGCCTCAATTCCTACCTCTTTAAATTGGGGTTAAACTGTACCCAGTTCATAAGGCTATGTAAAGAATAATTGAGAATGAATTACATGCCTATTATAGCAGCTGGCACATAGTAAGCACCCATGTACTAGCTAATATTATTTCCAGTGAAATCCTAGGACTGACTTCTTAGGAAACAATGCATTCGCAGATGGGGTGGGATGGGGGCTCATCTTCAAATCACACAGTGGTCAGTCTTGGTGACCCCTCATCCTTGGGAGTCACCTCCCCACCATTTATTTGAGGCAAGGAAAGAGTTGCCTTGGGCTGGGCCCAGGGCTGATGGCGTGACTGCTTTGTGAGTTGGCACCATCGCCCAGGACAGGAACGCTTGGCTGGGGTCGATTTTCCTTGTGTGGATGGTATTCTAGTGCTGCCATGTTGAAGGGGCCTTAGAATGCTTGTTTTTGACAACTGAATTTAGTGGAGGTTTAAAAAGGAAATCAGAATCACTGACCACTCAATGAAATGATGGGGAAAATGAAAGACAAAAGCTTTTGATCTAGGGTTTCAAAAAGTGATTTGCACACTATGAGCAATCTTGTAGGTGATATTTAACGCATTTTAAGTATCAGGGCTATGATCAGCCTTTCTTTCAGCAGGTGCCCTGAGCAGGAACTCTAGCTGTAAATAGGGATGTTCCAGTCCTGGAAGCCACCGAACAGGCCTGGTTGCGTCCGTCTGGCAAGGAATGTTACCAATTTTGCCAGGAATTATGTTCCCTTTTTTAAAATACTTTATTTATTTTTAGAGAGAAGATAAACATCCATTGGTCGCCTCTAGTACACACCCAACCTGGGACCTGGCCCACAACCCAGGCACATGCCCTGACTAGGAATTGAACCGGTGCCCTTTTAGTTTGCAGGCCAGTGCTCAATCCACTGAGCCACACCAGCCAGCGTGGATTTTACACTTTATCTATCTGAATTAGAGCCCCTGGGGTGTAGGGAGTCTTGGAGAGGAAGCTGAATAAGGCTGTTTTCTCATGTACAGATGTCTCTTGCTATTTTCAAGGACAGGGCTGAGATAGACGCGTACATGTTTATTCACTACCCAGAAGCTCCTGGATTGCCATATGGGAGAGTAGAATCCTCTGGACAGGGAAGGAGGAAATCGGAATTTGATGAACTTTGTTTCTCTGTGTCTGTTTCATGTCTTTATAGTAAGGAAACTGGACTAGACATTCTCAAATTTCCTTGCCACTGATAAGATTGTGTGTGATGCTGAGTGTGCTTTCAATTTCAAGGGAAAAAAGATCTTTGCTGATCAGTTCTACATAATGAAGCTTCCTTGTGTGGCCAGCTTCTGCAGATCCTTTCGGGTAACAGTGAACAGATAAAGCACGCAAAGCCCCATGCACAGAACTCAGGGTGGGCCGTTTGGTACAAACCCTTCTGAAAAGGATGAAAACGCACAAGAACTTAAAGAGAATCCCCTACATCGCACTGAGTGAGCTGGCCACCAGCCCCAAGCTTCATCACTGCAACTAGAGGGCTTGCCCTGCCCCCTCCCCGCTCCCTGCTTTTCCCGACGTCTCCCTCCTGCCAGTGCACACATCTGACCTCCCGCCCCACATCCTTCCACTCGCTCACATACGTGCCCGGGAGCACACGCAGCCCACAATGAGGGAGAGCAGTGGCATGTTGAGCTGGATGTGCTAGTGAGCATGTGGCCGGGAAGATTAGAGCACAGGGTGTCTGTGTGTTAATAGTTGTTCTGCTGCTAGTTAGTTTTCTGCTCTTGGGCTGATTTCCTGTCCCCCTCTGGGCCTTGGTTTCCTCATTTGTCAGAAGGAAGTAATAACACCTATCTCACAGCATTGTGGTGAGGATTGCATGAGATACTGCATGAAATGGGCTGAGCCCAAGCCCCTGGTACCCATTAACATTAAGCAAATGGTAACTATTAATACGATTTTTATCATTACTATTGAGTTGACTAGATTCTCAGTGTTCTAAGCAGCTGGCCCTGGGGTTTTGACACTGCCTTTCTTCTGCAGGACTCGACAGCTGATTGGATTAGGTGAAGAGTAGAAAGCACTTAGTGTAGAACCTGCCAAGAGTGTGGGTTTGGTAATGTTTGGTCGCATTTGTTTTTTCTCCTATAAGGAAGAGAACAGTTCAGTAGGTGAGAGAAGTTGGCACTACCCACTGCCGTCACTCAAACATAAGCAAAGCTGTCCATCCCTTGTACCTGGAGGGCAAGCAGCTCCGTCAGGGCACAATGGCAATTCCTCCCATCTCTTGGTGGGAAGGAAGCAGGAGCACCCTGGCAGTGAATGGCATGGCTTACAGGAGTGCCGTTCAAGGAGCCAGAGTAAGTAAAGGAGAAAGAAAGAGAACAAGCACAGTTTGCCTGAGTGAGCTTGCCTGCCAGCTCTCACATTGTTGGTGCCCCCTGGGGCCTGTCTCCATGGAGACTCTGGGGATGAATTCACTCCTCTGTCTCCGGCATGGCTGTGGAAGCCATTGGTTCCTTTGAAGGCAGTGCTGTTAAAGAGCAGAGCAGAATCTCAGGAAGATGAGCAACATGGTGGGCCTAGAGTTTGACAGCCTAGATTCAGGTCCTGGATTCCCTCACCAACTGTGGTCCTGGGGAAGAGGACTTGTCCCTCAGCAGTTGGGAATCGTAGCTTCCCCGCAGACCACGGAGCTGTGGGGTGATGGTGACGGTCCAGTGGGACGATGCACGGGAGAGTGCAGAGTGAACGGGACATGCCAGCACGCGTGTGTTATTTGTATTGCCAGGAGAGCAAGATGGAGAAGCACCTTATCACCGTAAATACGCAATGATGTTCCTGGGGCTCATCAGTCACTGGGCTGCTGGCTTAAAAGGGCATCTTAAGAAATGTGAAGCCCCTTTTCCCATGGCTAGTATGTGACAGGAAAGACATGTATCCACTTAGCCCAGGAGGAACCGACAGGAGAAGCTGTCACAAAGGCACTGCTAGCTTCTCACCTGGGCCCCAGGCAGCTGGACGCTTTAAAGATCTGTCAGGGACCAACTGAGCTTGTCCTCGCAGCCAGCTGAACAATGAAATATTAGACTAGTAATGTTTCGTCCAAAAATAACAACCATTTTGACAGTTATCTTGCAGCCAAATTTCCAGGTGGTTTAGTTGCATTTGGATACGCACGGTGAAATGAATGTAAAGCAGGGCTGAAAACAGCCTAGGGAATCAATGTCTTTTATCTCTAGACATGAGGCATGTACAGATTTATATCCTTCATGCACTAGACCCAGGTTTGTACAGAAGTGTCAAGGTCCCTTCCCAGCCTCACTTAGGCCTCAGGTTAAAATTTCACAGAGAATTAAGAGCCTTGCCAGCTATCTCCTTCAGATAAACCTGAAGACCTCAGTAGAAGCCAGCAGAGCAGCCATGGCCTCTCCATCCAGGGCAACACCCACCAGGAAGTCAGGTGCTCTGAGACGGGACTGTGTTACTCATTCGTGGGGCTGTTCCTCTCACCCCCTTGATGGGACTCAGTCTGAGAAGGTTGTTGACATGAAACGTGTTGACTTAAAACTCACCTGGAAAAGAGGAACTTCCCTGGTTCCAGCCTCCGTGCTGGCCACACTGCAGATGCTGTCCCGTTTTGTCTGTACGACAGCCCTGCAGCACAGTGATTCAGTAAGCTGTGCAAAGGCAACCCGCCAGTAAGTGGCATAAATGACTTTTGAGCCCAGCTGTATCTGTTTCTTTATAAACTAGGACTAAATCGACTTCATTTGCCAGACTACCCCCACATAAGGGCGATCCATGCGGCAGAGGTCTGTTTCTTACTGCTCGGTCCCAGGAGTCTGGAGTGAGGCAATCTGAAGGCGATAGGGTAGCTGCTAGGGAATCAGGCACCTTTCGGCTCCCCAGAAGGTGAAGCTCATCTTTATGAAGCAAGATGGTGGCTGGAGCTCATCCATCACATTCATGTACCAAGCAGCAAGAATGGAGGAAGAGAAAAAGGGCAGGACCTCTTTCAAAAAGGTTTTCCCAGAACTCCCACATAATAGTTCTGATGACATCTTACTGGCCAGAACTTTGTCACGTGGCTGCATCTAGCTCCAACCGCAAGGGAGGCTGAGAACTAGGACATTTTAGCTGAGTTGTAATATGCCCAGCTAAAAATCAAGGTCTTGTTCCTGAGCCCGAAGAGAGAAATATGTTGGGGGAGAGACTAGCGTAGGCTCCAAACATCGTGTATTTTCTTTCTCTTTGGGTAGTGGGATGTCGTACTTTGTGGTTCATACTTGTATATCTAAAGCTTCACTCAAGTCGGAGGCCATTTCAGGACCAGAATAGAAGTAAAAAGATCCCCCAACATGATGTATATGTAATTTTCCTATTATACAAGAGACATTTGTCAATTTTGGTTCTTTTGGTAAATTTATCTTTCTGAGATTTAAACTCACTGTCACTCCTTTTAAAAATCATGCAGAGGGACCGCTGTACTTGGGTTCACGGCCCCGTCATACTGCTTGTGGCACTGCCGACAAGCTCTCTAGCTTATGGATTTGCAGAGCTACCACCAGCTCTGGCAGAATGAGGAGGTGAGACCCAAAAAGAATGGAGGGCTAGCCAGCTTCTGATGACTGAGTTAGGGACAAGGTGGGGCAAGGAGAGCTGCTGAAGTGACGTTCACAGGGAGTGTGGAGCAGACCTTGTGGTGGGCACTGAGCTCACCTCCCGTTCAGTCATCAGGTGGTAAGGGAGGGGCCTGTCAGCTCCATTCCAAGCGACACATCTTGTGACTTGTGGGCAAACTTTTTCCCCCCTCCGTCCCTCTGTACTTATGGCTTCTGTTATTGTCAGTAACATTAGGGTGCATGTGTATATTCTACCTCATTTTTTAAATTTTACCTTCTCTCAGAAAAGCTGGTGGATGAGAAAGAAGATATACAGTGAGGAAGGAAAATAACCCTTCACAATTTTTATGCTACAGCTTACATGTGCGGAAAATACAATTTCAACTCTTTTGTTTTAGTACAAAAACTTCTTTCTCTTTAAAAAAAAAAAAACTTAAGTATCAAAAAATAGTTTGAAACCACCCAGAGGCTACTGCTAACCTTTAAAATGCTGTCCTTCTGGTTTATTTTTCTGTTACATTTTCATTTTTTTTAATAGCGGGAGCGATTTTAAGTAAAAATGTTATCCACATAAAAAACCCTGAAAATTACTGTCACACACAACATTGTGTAGTGAGGAAAGGGCGCTGGTGGCCTTGGTCCTGGTGTTACAAGATCCATGGGACCTTGAGTCAGCAAATTAATCCCTGGGTTTCAGCCACTCACCTGCAAATGCAGAAGTGGGGGCTGTCAGGTGCCAGGGCCAAAACTCAGACTTCCGTGTTATGACATATGAGACAGTCTGCAGAACTTAGGTGGGATCACAGAGCTGGCATCTAGTCCACATGTTTCCTAATTTGAGGTTCATGGGTAGATTCCAGAGTATGTTATCACCATAATTGGGTGGAACAAATGCATGTACCCCAAATTTATCCTCTTCTGTAAGAGAAGGGTTCATCATATTTAAGAGATTCTAAGGAATCTGCGACCCAAGGAAGGTTAGGAATAACCAGTCCGCTCTGACTTTATGGATAGGCATCTTCCACCCAGGGAAGTGAAAGACTTGCCCCAAATGCTCATCCCATGGGTCTTCCTGCCGAGGAGGCCAGAAGGTGTTATCAGCGCCACTCCTAGTGCTCTCTCCAGGGGCAAGGACGCATCCTGGACCCCCTCTGCCGTGCGCTGTGATGGAAATAACTACTCTGGTGTCTCCCCATCTCACCCAGTTCACAAAGGCAGTGTGGAGTATGCAGCCTTCTCTGGCAACTTTTCTGCCTAATTCTTTCCCAGCCCTGTCAGGCAACCCTTTCCCCCAGAAGCAGGGGACATGTTAGAAGGGAGGAAACAAGGTTACCACAGTTAGGGTCCTCCTTCCCACTCCTTTATTTCTTAACGAATATTTCAGCTCTCTGTGTATTTTATCCTCGTCCCCAGAGTGAGGTGGTGACTCTTTTCTCAAGACTTGACATAATGGTATATAATAGGGCACAGTGTCTGATGCTGGAGGAAATCCTCAGATTGACAGTTCCTAGGCGGAGGGGTCACCCCAGCTGCTAAGGGAGTGAATTTGTGTCCCTCTCCACCACACAGGGAGCAAAGCAGCCTCAAAACGATTGTACAATGGGAACACTGTGGTATTTGTGCTGAGAATTCATCAAAAACCTTGCTTCTGAAACCCAAAGTGACCTTTTCTGAGTGGCCCAAGCCCTACATGAGAAGGCAAACACCGCCAGATTGCCTGACATTTTCTTTTTTAAATTTCAAGCATTCCTGATTTCACATCGGCTATTGATCTGTTGGTTTGCAGCCCCGATGCAATTAAGTGAAGTCACTTTCGCTGCTGTTATAGTCTAACATAAACAACTGCTTTGAAGCCCCAGTCCCTGCCCTGTATCTCCTTCTCCCTCCCTCCCAGCACCCCTCCCCCAAGCCTGCCAGCCAACAGCGTGCAGTGTGCATGGCGCAGGTTGCAGAAAAGGGCATCTTTCTAAACCTGAAATTAAAATCTTCAAAGTTGAATTACATACTGTTGTACTGTGTCCATTTTTAAAGATCACATCTATTTGCACACTGCGTACTTTAAATCCCTCTTGGCAGAAGCTAAAAAAAAACCCCAACAAAAAACACCTCTAAAGAGGGATGGTTTGTTGATTCTAGTCAGTCATCCAAATGTAATGTGGAATCCAGCTAAGGAATGGTCTGGGCTCCACCTGGAACTGACAGTGAAGATGGATGAGAAGTAGTGACTCTGAGAGCAAAGGTTGAAAGGTGGTATTGCTCTGGGATTAGTATTTTGAATGGATCTTAGAGATAGTCCCATCTATTGGCCCCAAAAGCCCCAGAAGACATGTATGTATGTGGTAGGTGTACGTGCAGCTGAAGCTCAGTGTTGAGAACTTGAAAGATGAGCACTTGAGATCCCGAAAGTGCCTACTCCTTGTTAATCTGGTGGAAAATGTATATATATATTTTACTTGTTGACTCTATTATAGATGTCCCCCATTTTACCCCTTTGCCCTGCCCCTCCCCCCACCTTCATCATATTTTTGTCTGTGTCCATGGCTTATGCATATATGCATATATATTCTTTGGTTCATCTCTTCCAATCCTCCCCACCCCCTCTGACATCTGTCAGTCAAGAATATTCTTTCTAGCCCCGGCTGGTGTGGCTCAGTGGATCAAGCACGAGCCTGCGAACCAAAAGGTTGCCAGTTCAATTCCCAGTCAGAGCACATGCCTGGGTTGCAGGCCAGGTCCCTAGTTGGGGGTGTGCAAGAGGCAACCAATCAATGTACTCACATTGATGTTTCTCTCCCTCTCTCTCTCTGAGTAAATAAATAAAGTCTTAAAAAAAAAAAAAGAATATTCTTTCTAGCTCCAGTTATTGTGAGAGAATTGGCCAGGGAACAATACCTGAATGGATTCTTGGTTGATTTCTGCTCCTCAGAGAGGGCCTGCTAGCACAGAAGCATCTGGTCAGCCTAGTCTGGCGGGGGACAGTGAGGAAGAATGTGCTGGCAAGGAAATTAACAGGCCAACATTAAGAGGAGACCACCTTAAGAAATGAGCTCTCCCATTTTTTCTTAAAACTCAGCCCCTTGTCTATTGTCCACACATCAATGTGGGTAATTGAATCGCCTATACAACTTTCATATTTTTCCAAAGGTAAAAGCTAATTTGGCTCTGCCTTATCCTTGCTTCTTAGGTGGAAAATCAGGCAGCCCCACACCAGCGCTTAATACCGTCCTTGCTGAAGAACTCAGGAAAGCCCGTAGAATGAGGAGCTTTGCTCTCTGCCCTGATTTGACCATCCAAAATTATCTCACTGCCCATACACAAGAGTTTCCTCCTGTTACATTCAGGGTGATCATACAACCCAGCTTCCTGTAAGGCACCTGATTTATGCCCTTTGTCCCCTGAGATTAATAGCACCCAAGGCGTCCCATTTGAGATGAGACATTTTTTATATGATCACACTAATTACAGGGAATGAAAGGAAGGAAATGAGTTTCTGCTGAAGAGTCTAACCTCATGCTCCTTTCCTTCTGTTGCTGCAGCTCCACTTGGCAGCCCTGGCATCACTGAAAGGAGACATAGTGGAGCTTAATAAACGTCTGCAGCAAACTGAGCGGGAACGGGACCTTCTGGAAAAGAAATTGGCCAAGGCACAGGTAAGGGATCTGGGAAGACTTTTGTGTATATGTGTGTGCATGTGTGAGAGAGAGAGAGAAAATGAAGAAAGATATAGAAATTCCCACAAAATGCAGGATAGGTTACTGAGTAAACGTTCTCATAACCACTGTCCGGCCAACAAACAGAACTTGCTGGTCATCCCAGTCCCCCTTTCCCTCTCATGAAGGTGACCGCTGCCATGACTTTTGTAGTCATATTTCCTGTTTCTTTAGTTTCCCACTGACATCTGTAGACAGTAAAGTTTGGTCTTGCCCTTTTAAAAACTGTTTTCTTTGCCCTGGCTGGTGTGGCTCAATCGTTTGAGGATCGCCCCTTAACCAAAAGGTCATGGGTTCGATTCCCAGTCAAGGCACATACATACATTGCAGGTTCAATACCTGACAAGGACGCTTACAGAAGACAGCCAACCAGTGTTTCTCTCTCACATCAATGTTCTCTCTCTCTCTAAAAGCAATGAAAAAATGTCCTTGGGTGAGGACTTAAAAAAAAACTGTTTTCTTTGAATCTCTTAATTTACAGGTTTTTTTCTCTGTTATGTGTTTGCTTTATGATTAATCTGTAAATCCTGGCCACTTGACCTATAGTTTCCCACTGTCTGGATGTTGCTGATTGAACATTCACAGCGCAGTTCTCCATGTTCCCCTGGCCCCCATATTTCTGGTAGATTGGCAGCTGGATCTAGAGGCTCAGTCAGATTCATGGCCAGACCCTTCGGCGTGACGTCAGAGGGGATTTGTTTCGCTGGACAGCACGTAATGTCCAGTTGTCTTGCTTTCTGTGATGTTACCAGCTGTTGATACTCAGTGCCTAAGTTCATTTATTCATTAAGACTTACAAATCATGATACTTTAGTTCTGCCATATCTTTTTTTAGTTATTAATTCTTTCTTAGTTATTAATTGCCCTCAAGAGACAACATTCATCATCTGTGATTTGTTGAAACAATGGTATAATTCATAGAGGAAAAGCAGAATAAATGCTTTATGCTTTTCATTTAACATTTTTCAAGATAATTAATTGCCCATGATGCTCTAAAAGTACCTAATTATTTTCAGAATATTTTTTATCAATTTATGGATTTAAACATATTTGGGTTTCAATTCATTGTAATTATTTTTCTTGTAGAAACTCAAATTATAGTATCTTTGGTCAGTAAGAACCTCTTCAAGTTGGCTTCTGAGTGTTTTGATGTGAGCCTAATAGTTTTCCAGGCTCACCTAGTACATTTTTTGCCCTAAACCTAAAATTTACCACACTCAAAGTAGCCCTGGTTTCATTCAGCAAAAAATGGTATTTCAAGACTACAATCTGGGTGCTCAGGGTGCTGTTGCTTCTAAGTAATTATTTATTTTTACCTTAAGTATATTTTATTGATTATGCTATTACAGCTGTCCCTTTTTTCCTCTTTGCCCCTCTCTACCCTGTACCTCCCTTCCCTCCAGCAATCCCCCCTTAGTTCATGTCCATGGGTCATAAATATAAGTAATTTGGCTTCTCCATTTCCTATGCTATTCTTTTTTTTTTTTTAAAGATTTTATTTATTTATTTTCAGAGAGAGGAGAAGGGAGGGGAGAAAGAGCAATGTATGGTTGCCTCTCACATGGCCCTCACTGGGGACCTGGCCCGCAACCCAGGCATGTGCCCCGACTGGGAATCGAACCAGGACCCTCTGGTTCCCAGCCCGCGCTCAATCCACTGAGCTACACCAGCCGGGCTCCTATGCTATTCTTAACCTCCTCCTGTCTGTTTTGTACCTACCAATTATGCTTCTTATTCCCTGTACCTTTCCCTTCCCATTCTCTCCCTTCTCCCTCCCTGCTGATAAACCTCCATGCAATCTCTATTTCTGTGATTCTGTTCCTGTTCTAGTTGTTTGCTTAATTAGGTAATTGTTATTATAGACAGCCAGGAATTTATGTATTTACCTATCTATGTATACATAAATTTTAAGATAAAATACCATAGGAGTTATTGCTCCTATTTAAATTACAAAAAATTTGAATTGCCCTATTCCAGTTTCATATTTTCCAAAGGTAAAAGCCAATTTGATTCTGCCTTGCCCTTGCTTCTTGTGTTGAGGATCAGGCAGCTCCAAACCAGCCCTTAATATCATCCTTGCTGAGTTACTCAGAGAAGACCACAGGGTACTTGTACTTAGCTTCTTCTCTATTTTATCTGTATCTTCTTTCTTTTCATAATAAAAGTCCTGATTCTTAAGGTTACAGAAGATGATTGAATTAGAATATTTTATAATTGCTTATTAGTTTTATTCCATATTATATGCAAACAGTCTTGGGGTAATATTAACACTACTATGACAAATATAGCTGCTGAGAAGAATTTTAGAAAGTTTCTTTTTCCTTATGCTCTCCTCATTTCCCCAGTTTTTTGCAGTCACACTATATCCACGCTGCCTGACCACATGGCCATTGCATCTTATACTCTCTCCCCCAGTCTTCAGCAAGTAACCACATGTTTAATGTTTGCCATGGTCCCGTGTCAGTGGCACTCCTGTGCTTTTAGATTCCTCAGGGAGGATTCGCTGAAATAATCTCCAAGTTCTTCCTTGTTAGTAACAGTGTGTCTGTGCCCTTCAAACTTGAAAGGCATTTTTGATGGATATGAAACCCTTGGCTCATCTTTTCTTTACTTGAATATGGTTTTTTTTTTCTTTTCTTTTGGCAGAGTGTTACTCTCCAAGTCTTAATAATAATACGATTTGCTTTTCTCTCACAGACACTTACTTATTCTAGACATATACAGCATTTTTTTTTTTTTTTTTTAAGTCCAGTAGTTTTACTGGAGTAACTCTTAATCTTAGTCATTCTGGTTTGGTGTTCTCAAGTTAGCTGTGCCTTGTTTTGACTTTATTTTTAAATTAATATTTTTAATTTCAGGTAAGGTTTTTTTTAATTCTAGTGTTTAATATTCAGTTCCCTTGCCAAAGCAAGGATGCTTGCTTTTTCTTCTTCAAGGATGCTTATTATTTGAATGTTAGATTTTCTTTGCCCATCTTCAGTATCTGTCACTATTTCAAATCCTTTCATCTCTCCCGTTTTACTTGGTTCTTCCTGCTCTCCACATTCTGTTTCTCTTGAGGCATTGTATATTGTGTTTATTCCCTCTTGTGTGCCTCCTAGTTTAGTCTTTATTTCTGAAGTGCATTTTTATTTTATTTCTATTTTTTTCTGTGTTCTCTTACCTTCTGAGGCTTTCTAATTATGAATTATGTTCTTTCATGTCTTATATCATTTTATTTCCTAAAAGTCTTTTAACTTATTTTAAAATAGCAATTGTTTTGGGCTTTTTTTCCCCTCTCATCTACTTTGTGGCATGCTTCATGGTTTATAGGGATGTTATTCTTCTCTTTTCTTCTTCTTTCTTATAACTTTTGTATGGAATTTAACCTCAATACTTCTGTTTTTCATTTTTATGTGAAAAATAGTTCCCTTGAATTTTTGGAGAGCAGGGCTTAAGATGGCTTTTAAAAAAAAAAATTTTTAAGTTCAAATAGCTGAGTCTCCTGTTGTTGTCATAGCGTCCAAAATGTGGCCGTCTGCTTTCCAACACTGCCTGGCTCTGTTCCCCTCACCTAGTTCTACCTGGGCCTGCTTATCCCTTTGTCTCTGTTACCCCATTCTGTTCGATTCTGACCCACTCCTGGAGAGGAGTCCTGGGATCAGTCTTGAAAGTTCATTGGGTTTAGCTGCTTTAGTCCCTTCAGATCTTACTGTGGGCCCCTTGCTCGCTCACTCTAGGCAAAAAAATCCTCCTGGTTTTAGCTGCTGTTCTCCAGTTGGCCCTCCACCCTCCTCTGTATACTTAGTGGCTATTTTTGGCTTTTCCAAGACTCAGGTCTGTCACCCTTGTTGCTTCCCTCTGCCTCGGCCCACACAGACACCCTTCAGGTCTTGTGGATGGTGGCAGTTTGTCTCTACCTGCTTGTGTTGTGTTGTTCAGGGGGACACCTTGTTTCTAAGGGCTTGGCTGTACTGTGTAGGTGCACCGTCCGTTTTTATGTGGGAATTCAGAGAGACGGGAAAAGCAGGCTGCCACAGTCCTCAGTCTAGAATGACCTGTGGAAAGTTCCAAAACCTCGTGTCTCATAAACATAGACTGTTGGAGCAGGGAGGAAAGACCCTTTGTATTTGAGGTCATGCACTCCCACGTCTGACAGGCCACTCAGAGAAGGTAACTGCTTCCCCAGGGCAGGTGCGCAGCTCAGCGCCAGAGCCCAGATGAGACCCCCAGTGTTCCTGCCTCACACGGCTATGCTAGAGCCAAGAGTTTTCAGTTTTAACTTAGATGTAAACTTTGTTTAAAATATTTTCCTTCTGATTATAAAAGTAATAAAAATGTGATAGAAAAAACTGGAGAGACAGCGTTATAATGTTTCAATGGTGGGCCCTGGTGAATTATAACTTTTTTTTTTTAATTTTTTTTTTTTATTTTATTTTTAGAGAGAGGGGAAGAGAGGGAGACAGAGAGGGACAGAAACAGCAATGTATGGTTGCCTCTCACATGGCCTTCACTGGGGACCTGGCCCGCAACCCAGGCATGTGTCCTGACTGGGAATCGAACCGGGACCGCTTGGTTCCCAGCCCGCGCTCAATCCACTGAGCTACGCCAGCCAGGGCTGAATTATAACTTTTTAAAATACTTTTATTTCATTAGTTTGTTAGAGAAAGGGTTGGGTTTTTTTTTTTTTATTAAAGAAAAATATACAATGGTGTTAAGTCTACTTTACAACCTTCTAAAGCCAACCATTATTAATAATTCTTATTGGTGAGAAAGAAAAAGAAAAGAAATTGTGAATGCTTTTAACTGGAACCTGGCATGTACCACAGACTTGGATTTTAAAAGGTGACCATGCAGGTATTTCTGAGAATTTAAGCCTGCAAAGACAAAGCAGCTTGTGTAGAGAATAGTAAGGGGATAGTGGGCAGTATTTTCTCTGCTCTGTTAAGGATTGATTCATCTCCCTTCTGACATATTTATGGTCAAAACATCCCCATGTAATTGTTTTTGATGGTTGGTTTTACTCCTAATGACAATAGTTACTTCATAATGCCATTAATTAACTTTCATTTGTGTGCATCCTTACACTAAATATAGTTAAAAATTACTCTATTCCTTGCACTGGAGACACGTTTCCAGTTCAGATACTGGACCCAGGGAAGAAAGCATGCAAAAACAGTCAGACTTGCCGCCAGTTTCATACCTTTTATAAAGATGAGATGTATGCAAGAATAAGTAAGAACAATGAAATGACCGTGCCGTGCTTTCTGTGCTGTGTGCCTTGGTAAATGATTCATGTTTGAGGCTTTACCAGAACTTGGAAGTGCAAGTTCATGTGTAAATTTATGCTCTGTGGCTTTAGTAAGTTGTACCAGCTCTGTAAATATTACAGAGCTGTGATTAACTGAAATGCAAAATGTAAATATTGGGTGTGTTCTTTTGAAATAATCAAAAACAAGCTTCAGCATCTGTGGAGTTATTATTAATGGTGACTTGGGAACTGACTGAGTAAAAGATTTGTTATACACGGTCATGAGATCCACCTGGTTTAGAGTTTGGAGAGTAGTGATGGGAAAGGAAGAACTGAGTGAAGGAGCCCGAAATCAATATGATGAGAAAGACAAAGTACTTCTATATCAGCTTTCCATTGCTGTGTAATAAATTGTCACACTCTTACTGGCTTAAACAACACACATTTATCATGTCACGGTTTCTGTGCTCAGGAGCCCAGGCACGGCTTGCTGGGTCCTCTGCAAGTTTTCAGTCAAGGTGTTAAGCAGAGCTGAATGCTCATCTGGAGGGTCAGTTGGGGTGGAGTTCGCCACTGAGCTCACTCATGTCATTGGCAGAATTTATATCTTTGTGTTTATATGGTTTGTGGCAGCTTGCCTCCTCAAAGCCAGCAATGCAGGGAAGGATTCTAGAATAAATCTGCTCACAAGACAGAATCTTAAATAATCTAATGTCATTATTGAAGTGGCAACCTGTCACTTTTGACACATTGTATTGGTTGGAAGCAAGTCACAGGTCCTGCCCAGTCTCATTGAGAGAGTGTTACCCAAAGGAGACGCAGGAATCATGGGTCCATCCATCGCAGCTTTCCGGGGGATTTGATTCATAACGTCACTGTTAGCTTGCATCGGCAGTGATAATGACCACATTTCTTTATCTCTGTGTGTGTCAGGAGGTACTCCAGGCATTCCGCGTGCTTTCTCTGTGTTCTCATAATGACCTCTGGCATAGGTACCATTAAACATTCCCATTTAGCAAACGAGGACATTGAGGTTTAGGGAATTTGAATATCTTGCCCAAGATTATACAGCCAGAAAGTACCGAGAGTCAGGATTTGAATGCAGGTTTCGTGGGAATCCATAGCTGTATTAATCCTGTATTGTCTCTTAAACTGCCCAGGTTGCCCTTAGCATGTATAGGGGATCTGGAAGGGAGTGGGGCCAGGGCACAGGTTATTTTAGTTTAGACACCTTTACCCTCCCAAATAAAACAGGGACACAGACATGTGCATGCATTTTCACCAACATACATCAGCCTGTGGGGGGAGCAGCCTTGTGGGAACTGGCAAAGATAATATTGTGTGTAGCACTGATTCAATGATGCTTTCAGCATATTTGCTATTTATTTAGTGTTGAAAATAATTTTAAATTAACTTACTGCAGTTTTTTACAAACTACAGAAGAAGATATTTCAAACAAACTTATGAGCTCCTTTGAACTTGGCCATTCGTAATAAGCAACACTTTCTCTCTCTAAGCTCTCTATCTTTGGAAAGCAAGTCTTCTGAATTTTCTCTCTCTTGGCTTTTAGGGGAAAAAATACAAACAGTTTCTATTAAGTATAATGGAGAGAGTGTTTTCCCTTTCTTTTGTATGAGATCATTAAAGCTGTAGTTTGCATGCATTCCCTCTGCCAGGGTCCTCCCCCTATTCCCTTCCTCTTTGTTTTTGCCCTTCCTTGGTTAACCGCTATAGCTCTTTCTCTCATCGATGGCATTTCAGTTTGTGCTGGGCCTCTTTGTTTAGTTGGCTTGGTTCCTCCCATCTTCCCCTCAGGAGAACCTGGGCAAGGACTAAAAATGGAGATGACTAGTTAGTTGCAATCAATCCAGCGTGACCCTGAGAAAGCAGCATTGCTTCTTAGCATATTTTAAAAGGAAGGGGTACTGACTCCCTCCACAGGAGGGTGGAAAGGGTTAACAAATTAATGATGGCATTGCATTTTTCAAGAACAGAGCTCATAATGCTCTTAGGTTTGACAGCTGAGACTAATGTGATGATTAAAGATCCATGGCCTCTGTGGAGTAAGATAAAACCCAGTGAAGAACATTAACAAAACCATAAAGCTCCTTAGCATCACTGCAGCGCACAGGGTTTTTCCAACAAGGGCTCAAGTTCTCAGACCAGCCTGTCCCAAGCCTGACTCACAGCTCTGTCCCTGGTTGCACCAATAGCAGAGAGGAGCCTCAAGGGCTTTATTCTTGGTGGTTGTAATAGTGATGCTGCTTGTTTTTATTAAACATTTTACATGTAGGCAATTTCATCAATTTATGTGGCTAGACATTGTATTTATATAGATTTTTTTATTTGCTTCATCGTCGAGATAGGAGAATTGACACCGAGAGAAGGAGCTTAGGGTGTATGTCTTAAATCCCGATGAAATTTAGGAAAAACAAAGTCTCATCATATTCAATCTCAGTCTTTTTTTCTTTTCCTTTCAAATTGAAAGTCTGTGGTTGCAGGAGAAATCCACACTCTAATGATACTGACCTCCAGAAATTCACGGCAGGTGCTCTGGCTTTGCTGTGCTATAGGATCAGTCAAAAATTGAATGTAGACTGGGAGGAAAGAGAACACTGGATGCAATTACCAGAATAACTGAGGGGAAAAAAAGCAGTAGCATGTTGCTTGAAACCGTTTCTTATTTTGTTCAGCTGAAATTGTATGGGATATATCTGTACAGTTAGATGAAGAAAATAATTCCTCACTTGTAAGTTTTGCTGGAAGAAGCTGCCATTGCTCCTTGTTAAGAAAGTTGTCACTGAATAATTGACCCTGGTGGCTTGGGGGAAGCTGGAGGGACTTAGAATTCCCATTTTATCCCCGCCCTGTACCTACTTTGCAGTGCTGGTGCTCCCAGGGGGGTGAGGAGCCGCTGCTGGGGTTTCCTAGCTCTCATTTGGTATTGTAAGCACAACAGTCATTATTTCCTGAGGTTCACCAGAAGTGACTCAGAGCAGGAGATCAGGGTGGCACCTCTCTGCTGTCACTTGGGATCTTCAGACAAATTGTAAAGAGGAGACAGGCCAGGGAACTAGAATGGAGTAGAGGGGAAAAGATTGTGGCTTCAAAGCTTAAAGCTTCAAGCCCTCGATGCCATAAACAGGAATGAGAAAGTGTCTGCTTGTTACCTGGATTATAATAAATAAATTGATCACTTTACATTTAGTCTGTTTTCGTTGATAAAACAGTTGTATCATCAGGATATGCAGTTCTAACAAATAACCCCAAGTTTTTAGTGGCTTAAAATATCAGAGGTTTATGTCTTCTTGTTGGGAGCTCAGCGGGGCTGGGAGGAGACGGTGCGGCTTTGCCCCCACCCAGCCTCCCAAGCTGAGGGGCTCTGCTGGCTGGAAAGCTGCCAGCAGCCCTGGCCTGGGGCAGGGAATGTAGCAAATCCTGCGGGAGCTCTTAAAGGCTTCATGTCAAAAATGATGTATATTTACTAATATCTCATTGGTCAAAACAAGTAACACGGCCATATCTAGCTTAAAGAAAGTATAACCTGACTATGTGCGTGGATGGAGGTGGACCAGTCTTGGTGAACGCCCCTGCTGGCCACTACAGGGGTGCGGATACTTTGATGTGCACCCCACATTGCTGGTACCGACAGAGCCTCACATACATCAGAAAGTTCTGGATAGAAATGAACAGCATTTGAAAAGGGGTTATGTTAATAGATTATGAAAAATTGGATGTCTTTTTTTCATTTTTTAAAAAATGTCTATAATAAAATTTTAATTTAAACACCAAAAATTTTGTGCAAATGTTAAGTGGTAATCATAGAAATGATACCCCTTTTTCCACTGTAGTGATCATCATTATATTATCTTCCTGAATGAGGCCTTACTGGGATACCTGCCATAGGTGACCCTTATATGGAGGTGTGGTATCAAGCTTGACCTCTGTCTTTTGAAAACAGAATGCCCAAAGTCATACACCTCCCAGGTTCAAAATGTTCTCACAGGTTGTGGGTGTTCGGGGCAGTGAGAGGCACCGGGGTGGTAACAGTCCCGGCGTGTGACTGACAGAACTGGGTCTCGCTCGGGCAGACCAGTCCTGCCTGAGTGGGAGGTGGCCGGGGCAGGAAGGCCCCATGTGCACAGAGTGGCTTTGTCTGTCCTGGGTGCCGCCCACTCCTCTTCCACTTCTACACTGAAGTGCCACATTCCTGGGGTTGGCTCTTGTGGGGTTTGATGGGAGGTCTGACAAGGGTGTTTTGTCGGGTTCTTTTGGCTCCTGCAGGTGGCGACTTGTTTCTTCCTGCACCATTGCCCTTGTGGAAGTGGCTCTGCTTTCCCTCCCACCAGGCTAGGGAAAGCCCAGGGGTTTTCACTAAAGTGGGAGACTTGTGCTTTTACATATCTTTGGCTGCACACCGTGAGTGTGCACAGAATGGGAAGGTGGTTAATGAGATACCTGAAGGGGATGGTGATTTATGCAGATGAACCTTAAGCAATGCCTTCTCAACCATTCATTCATCTTGAGTGGTGATTTTCAGCCAGTGTGCCACAAGAATGTTTAAAACATGCAATATTTGACTATTTAGTCAGGGGAGCTGAGCTCTTTTCCCGTAGATTGTCAAATTCTAAAAAAACTGACAACAACCAATACAATAATAGCTATCCTGTATGAATGAGTCAAAATTATACCTATTTTTGTCAGATCAGCAAAACGTATTTTTTGGTGTGCTGCAGAATTTTATAAATTAATTTATGTGTGCCACGAGATGAAAAAGGTTGAAAATCACTGATCTAGAGGCTAGGAGTTTTGATAATGATTTTCCAGTATTCTCTTTTCACTGAGAAAGGATCCCTCAGGCACTGTTCCTCCAAGTCTTCTCCCTTCACTCTCACTTCTGTCCACGTTCCTTATTCTCCAGCAGAGAAGGCCACCTGACAGCTGCGACCAGAGTTCCCTTCACAGTGGACAACATAGTGACTGCCACCATGGCGCCGAGCACGCAGCCCAGTGTCTCAGATACTATGGGAAATCAAAACATTCCTATTAAATTATAGAGGCCTTTGGCCCTGGCTGGTGTAGCTCAGTGGATTGAGCGTGGGCTGAGAACCAAAGGGTCACCAGTTCAATTCCCAGTCAGGGCACATGCCTGGGTTGCAGGCCAGGTCCACAGTGGGGGCCACGTGAGAGGCAACCACGCATTGATGTTTCCCTCCCTTTCTTTCTCCCTTCCTTCCCTCCTGTCAACAATGAATAAATAAAATCTTAAAAACAAAAAATAAAAATAAATTATAGAGGCTTTTCACCATTTTTTTAAAGCATCCTTTTGGGAAAAATATAGGAATGTAAAGCAGGTGTCTTTGCTGTCAACTAAGAAATTTTTTCTTCAATATATTCTTGTTGATACTCTTAGGTGAACCCCTAAGTTTCCAACATATATTATAAGTCTTTTTTCTTCTTTTATCTATAAGCACTTTTCCATCCAACTGAATTATCAGGCTTCCCTTTGTCTCTGGTTTATAATCACACCCTCCAGGCAGACTTTGCAGCTAGAGTCAGGGGTGGAGCTGTACGCTCCTGTCCCTCTGGCATTGCCCTCTGCTGCCCCTGCGACCCGGCCGCCGTGTAGTATTTTACCTCTTAGGGGCTCATAGCCATCCACAGGGATGCCAGAGTTGTCTCTGTGGTTATCATTGGTCACATGCCTTTTTCTTGTATAAACACTTGCACCTCTTCATTTTAAAGTGGGTTTTGAAGTTTCTTGTCTGCCTTAATAGCCTGTTGACCTATAAAGACTGTAAAGAAGGGAGAATAAGGGGGAATTAACGGAGAGTGAGAGCTTATTGAGTTTGTTAGGAAAAGCACTTCACAGCAGTTTGCAGCCCTGGAGCAGCGAACATGGAAATTGCAGAGGAACCAGCAAGCTGGCCGTGTGGGGAGGGGTTGTGGCGCAGACGAGACCAGGCCTTATCCTGCAATTGTTGTAGGAGCTGGAATCAATGACCTTCTTATGAATGTCAGCAACATAGGCACACATACATGACATACACATGCGCACGCACAGTGTGAAGATGGGAGTAAAGCCCGACAGCAAAAGCCCATAGATACTCTGCTCGGATGGAGAGCAACAGTATCTGCTGTTGGTATATTCCAAAGAAATGTGCTTTTCCACATAATATGGCACATACTATCTTTGAGACATGTCATTTTGTGCGCTTCCATTGTTCCTTTTCAAGTATGCTGGATCGTGGAGGAAAAAGGCATAACTTCATAGGAAGTTATGAATCTGTGGCCTGTCACAGATTCTTTCTGTTTAGGAAAGTTTCCGTGTTAAAGTGGCTTTTGGCCCTGGCTGGTGTAACTCAGTGGACTGAGTGCGGGCTGGGAACCAGAGGGTCCCGGTTCGATTCCCAGTCAGGGGACATGCCTGGGTTGCGGGCCAGGTCCCCATGAGGACCATGTGAGAGGCAACCATACGTTGCTGTTTCTCTCCTTCTCTCCCTCCCTTTCCCTCTCTCTAAAAAATAAATAAAATATTTTTTTAAAAAAGTGGCTTTCGCTCAGTATTAATCCTTGTTTTAGGTTCCACTTATTTCCTGTGTATGTGACTTTGAGTGGAGGTTGCTGGGTGTTTCAGGTTATCACTGAGCACCAAAGTCATATCACCGTTTCTCTGAAAGTAACTATCTCACGAAAATGTTTCCATCAACCTTGTTCCATCTGATCTTGTTTATGGAGCTCTGAGCAGCCCCCAGGCTTGTACCACATTAATACTGATCAAGCAGTTTGTTGAGGGTCATCTTCAGAGGTGTGGTCCTTGCCATGACTTAAACATATTGATCAGACTTCTTTGCTGAGAGCTTGTGCTTCAGTATTGAGACCGGCTTGATGTGGTGTTCTGCTTATCTTTGAGGGCTTTTCATCCGTGTCAGGAGCCGTGTCACACCATTGGGAGCCTAGCGGATTTAGGGAAGGGGAGGACGCTGGAGGGGGCAGATGAGAAGTCTTCCCCTTGCCTGACTGCCACCAGTCCTGGAAGTACAAAGCTGGCAAGTACATACGGCTCTTGGCATTAGGAAACCTCGCTGAAGATGAAATTAAAATTCCTCTGCTGGACAGGAAATTAATCAGGGCTGAAGGTAGTAGATAGGAGCATAAGCCAGACTCCTTGTTCCTTCACGAATGACTGTTTTATTATTATGCAAAAGAGATTAAACGCACAGTGACTGGTAGGTTCGTGAGGAGAGGAGAGAAATGAAAGAGGTGAACGGGTTCCTTAGGATTTAAACTCTGGCAACAAAAGTGTTTTATAGAGCATCTGCTGCCTCTTAGTCCATCAAATGCTGAGCAAGGGAAGCTCCTCAGCCTCTTTTGTCCTTGTTTCTGCAAAGCAGTCTTCATGACAGTGTGACACATTGTGATTTCTTCATCCCATAACACTTTCAGATAATCTGCGGTGAGCCAGGCCATATGCCAGGTGCCAGGGCTAGGCCATGAGAACACCCAGCCCTTGCCCTCCAGGAGTTTAGGGCCTTGTAGGAAAGGATATTGGAAAACATGGAGTCTGCAGAGAGCCAGTCAAGTGAGCCAGTCGAGTGGTGTCATACCACTTTAGGATTCTTTGGTTGAAAAGTAATTAAAACAGGACCCAGCAGACTTCAGTAAAAAAGGAAAGAATGAGTAAATGGGAAACTGACCAGTCATAAAGGAGCTTGGGAAGGAAGCTCTGAAGACATTCAGAGTAAGAACTAAGGGACAGTCTCTCCCGGACCCTCAGTCAGGTGAATCGACCCCAAGCAACCCTGGGTCCACGCACTCAAGATTCAAATTCATGAAGAAGGTATCTGAAGGACCTTTTGGGCCACTTGTCCACTTTTTGGCTAAGAAAAAGAAGAGACTCAGATAGTCCTACAAAGGTTGTGTGCAATGGCAAAGGGATCTTTCCCCAAAGAGAGAATGAGTGCTAGAGATGCAAAGACGCAGGCGTTTACCAGGGCATTTTCGGACAGCCGTTGCCGCGTCTCTCGGGATTTGCTGGTCAGTGAGCAGGCGTATGTTTTGTTGGGGGCATGCTCATTGTTGAGCTCATGATGGTCTGAAGGCATGAAACTCAGAATCCCTAGCCTATCGGTGCGTCACCTCACTGGCATTTCTTTCTTGTTCCCTTGACTCCAGTGTGAACAGTCCCATCTCATGAGAGAGCATGAGGATGTCCAGGAGCGGACGACGCTTCGATATGAGGAGCGCATCACGGAGCTCCACAGCATCATTGCTGAGCTCAATAAGAAGATAGACCGTTTGCAAGGCACCACCATCAGGTAGCAGCCGTCCCGTCTGCCTGCTCTCTGCCCCTCTGGGCTGTAGCCTGGGTCCTAGAGTCGAAGCCGCCCCTGTGAATTATAATGACGTTTTATTTGTAACTCACTTTTACGGTGGGTAAAATAGCTTCTCTTTGCTTTGTTTGCTATGTGCTTTCCCCTTCATTATTCTGTTCTAATGAAGGGTGGCAGTTGGAATCCTCAGTTTACTAGGGTGTGGAATCAGAAGTTGAGCGAGATGCTTTGTTAACAGGTTCTAAATGGAGCCCCGCTTTTGGAGAGACCAGCATCCCTAGCATGCCTTTTACTCACCAGGTTTGCTCTCAAAGTGTAAACCATGTTCCTCCACAGGAGATTTTGAGAGATTTAGGAATGAGGCTTATAATTAAGCATTATATAGGCTTCTGGATAATCTAATAATATTTTGAGCTGACCTCAAGTTGATTTACCAACATGGACTTAGCCTCTTTCAAATTCCTAAGGTGGGGGCACGATTTGATCCATCACTAGGGGCTCCGTGTTAAGGGACTGCTTCTTCCTTGCTTATCAGTCAGTCAACCCAAGTCTCCTGCACACCGCACTTGGTGTGTCTGCCCTGCTGTTCAGGGGAGAGGTTGTGCTTTCTGTGACTTTTACTGAGCCAAGGATGAGAACTGTTATCTTCCTGTCTGTGCTTGGGGCGCTGGCCTGAAGAAAGCACTTCTCTCTACGGAGAAAGAGCGCTTTGTTCGTTGAGTGTCTGCACAAGCCACAGTTACAGGCGTTAGAGGCGGCTACTTTAAACTCTCCCCCTAGAAGGCCTGGGTCAGGAGCAATTTTGGACGCATTCTCTCCCAACCCTGAGAGTCGCAGTAATGACAGGGCTCCTTGATGAGGGTACAGTTGGGCCTGTGTTTCCTGGGCAAAATCGTGGAAACATGTGCCCTGAACTGGAGCCACACAATAAATTTCATATTCTAATTTAGAATCTCAAGACTTGTAAATTGTATCCTGGTCTTCAGAGTAGATTGTAGGTTAGTAATGCATGAGCAGAGAATAACTTTCAACCCAAAGAAACGATTATAGCAGAGTTAAAGGAGGCTGACAGAGTAAGCTGACAGATTTGTAATTTTCATTAAAACATGTTGCACTTTAAACACTTGAAGATGAAGGAAGGCAAATGGGCTCAGTGAGTTGTGAAAAAAACGCATCACACATCACCTGGAAAACTCAATTTCAGGATGCTCACATTGATTATCACGGCCAAACTGCTTCCTGTGAGAACACAGTGAGCTCCTGACCATAAACATTTATTCGTGCCTTTTATTTAAAGGAAAATTATATCTGTGCAGCTGTCTTGTTACATTCTGCCAGTTTTCATTATGTGAATGGGCCGGTCCCTCCCTGAAGTGAGTCCCTGAAGGCTGGAACACGTGCAGACATGTGGGCCGGGGGGACAAGGCTCTTCCTGTCCCCTGAACGCAGGGCCAAGGCGCCGCCCCAGCCCCCGGCACACCAGGAAATTTGTTTGTCCTCAGATCCTCAGATTCTGTCACAGGCTCAGTAGCAGCCAAACACCTTGGACAGATTCTGACTGCCCTAGCGTACCCAGGGTCTAGAAAATCGTTGTCATCTAGTCACATACAATACTGGCAGACTTTCTTGTCACTTCAATCTACGTCTGACTTAGGAAGTTATTAGAAAAGCTGAAAAAATATTAGTAAGGAACTAAGTTTATGTAAACTATGGTATACCCACACTTAAGCAATACTGAATTGCTTAAAGAAAATGTCAGTATTCGTTTTCAATTTTTATCTCAGGTCCCATTCAGAGAACCGGGGACCTTGTGTGACTTCCCTCGGATGCTGTCCCATCTCATAGCCACAGGGCCAAGGTCGCCAAGAATCAAACACTGCAGGTGGCTGGATTCCAGTGTAAGTCGAAGTCACAGCCACATCAGCTCTCTTAGGTACAGAGCAAGCAAGCATTGATAGAAAAAGACAAAATGATGAGAATTCGAGTGGAGGCAATCGGGTCTATTGAAATCAGCCCAGATTCCTAGAGCCTTACAAACTACACTGAGCTCCCTTCTCGCAGAAGCAGTCCTTCCGCCCGCCTGTCGGGTGAGGCCGCCCTGCCTCGCTGGGAGACCCTGTAGCCATCTTACCCCAGGCAGGGGTGCCAGGCGTGTTCATGCCCTACTGCTGCTCCATTCCTCTTTTAGGCCTAAAAGGAGTTATATTTCATCCTGCCCCAGAGAGGTAAGTAGAAATTCCAACCTGGGAAGATACAGCTAAAATATGAAAAGATTTCTGAGATTTTGTTCATTTATAGTCACCAAAACTTGGGGCCAGTATGTGTGGGATTAGGACCTACGGGTTCTAGTCCAGGGAGAGAGGAATGCAGTGTTGGATTGATGATGAATTTATTGATAGGATCCCTACCAGAAATTCTGGATTCACTATGTTAGTTCCAGTAGTTTGATTAACTGAAAAATAGACTCAATGGCGGAGTACATTAAACAATGTTGAAGTGCCAGAACTACAATAGAGGAATACAGGAGTCCAGAGGCCTAGAGAGGGAGGGCATTGGGTGGGAGGTGACATCATTAAAATGGGATCTTTGATGCCACTTAACTCCTATAGTGAGTGTGGGCTTGGTCACTATGTTGGGCAACAGGGCAACCGTAGCGATCAGAGAGGTTTGACCTGTAGAGATCTCTCATCCTGGCTCACTGGTCACAGGGTCTCTAGGACTAGTCTACATAGGCGGCCTGTGGAAGGTTCACTTGATCTTTCTAAGTCAAAAAACTCTGGTCTGGTGAACGGAGATTTGACTTGCCACTGCAGCAGAGAGACTCAGGGCCTCTTACCCAATTTCCTTTACCTGGTCCAGCACACTGACCCAGAGCACCTTGGATGAAGGGGAAGATGTGTACAACCCTGCCACAAGTGGGCACAGTCTTCCTTCTCCCCTTCCAAAGAGACGTAAGAGGGAGACTGTGCAGTGGGGAAGAGATAATAACAGTGGTGGGGTGATAATTGGCTCTGAGCTGATGATAGCCCCTGGAGACCCCCAAAAACTGACAGTCCATCGGTCAGAGTGGGGTTTGTGAAGGTCTATTATCAGTCAGCTCAGACTGCTGTAACAAAATACTACAGATTGGGTGGCTTAAACAGCAGGAATTTATTTTCCACAGTTCTAGAGTCTGGGAAGGCCATCATAAGTTGCCAGCCAATTCATTTCTCCACTGGGGGCTCTCTTCCTCATTTGAAAAAGGTTGCCTTCCCACTGTGTCTTCACCTGACAGGGGAGAGAGAGGAAGCAAGTTCTCTGGTGTCTCTTTTACCATATAGGTCGCTAATCCCATTTTGAGGCCCCCACCCTCATGACCTCATCAAATGTAGTTGTCTTCCAAAACTTCCATCTCCAAATACTATTACATTGAAGGATAAGCTGCAACATACAATAGGGGTGGGGAGGGGGGAGAACACAATTCGGTACATAGTATGGCACCACTTGTGAGATGAACCTTTTTCAGGGCCCTCGAAGCATAGTAAATGCCCCCAACCAACAACAGTGTATGGTGCCACCTTTTTGGGAGGGTCCAGAGACCAAAAGGTGGAAGTAGAAGTGGCTCCTTTCATTTGTATACCTGAAATCCCGCTTTACAAAAATATTGCTTCTCATTCTTGCAACTTTAAGCTCTGCTAGTTTAGAAGTCTTGGTTCCCAAGGAAACTGTGACTCCTCCAAAGAATACAACAATGATTCCATTGACTGCCACCAGGCTCTTGGCAGTAAAGAGAGTTACTATACTGGCTGGGGTATTGGTCCGAACTTTCAAAAGGAAATTGGATTGTTGCTGTCCCATGGGGCAATGAGGACAATGTCTGGAACCAAAGGGATTCTCTAGTCTACCTTCTAGAAACGGCCCAGTGGTAAAAGTTTGTACATTAGAACAACCTAGAAGAAGAAAGTTATAAATATCAGCTTAGCCTCATGACCAGTCACAGATAAGTTAGTGATACTTAGTTTGATAGTTCTGAAACTGGAAAAGTCAGCATTCATGCTGCCTGCCACTACCAGAACCAGTAAGTAGAGACAAGGATTGAATCTTTATGGGCGCTTTATTTGGATGCCAACAATCTGAGAAGACGGTGGGTTATGGACCCTGAAAAACTGTCTTAACATCTCATCTCAAGGTGACCTTTTTATAAGAAGAAAGGATAGGTAAGGGGCTTGGGAAAAAGGTTAATTGGATAAGAGTTGAAGTCCTGGGCAGTTTTCCTAGTACTTCCTTATGTGTTGATCAACAATTCTTTATCTGCATTCCAGACCTTCCCTCCCTGGAGCACAATGGCTTGCAGACCCCCTGGGGTCTGCACAAAGGTCTTGCACAAAGGTTGAATTGCTTGTGACCTCCTGGAGTCTCTTAAGTCATGCATTCCAGCTCCTGGAATAACAGCCTTCCAGGTGCATTAGTCACTTAAGCCTATCAAACTAAGACTAAAATCTTTAACTCTTGAGTTTCCCTATCAGTAGGTTACGTGATATCTAGGTGGATTTGACAGTGAACTAGGAGAGGAGTGATCATTTAACAATGGATGCAATACCTGATGGGACTTTGGGTTTCCCATTTTGGTGAGGTGAGTTCATTTATATTGAATGAGGGATAGTTACAGAAGTTTGGCATCCACTGCTATTGCCATTTGAAAATGTAAGTGTAAGAGCATGTGTATGGCAGTCGAGTAGACTGTCATAAATATTGTCTGGCGCCTGGTACCATTCCCACCCCTCTATCCACACTCCACAGAGTCAAAGGGGTTGGACCCTGGGGACTACTTCCCAGACTCCCTTAACATCTGGGCTCCGCCAGTGAGATGCAGTCCCCTGTGTTAGGAAGACAGAAGGGAAGAGGGAGACATTGTCCCTCAGGCCGTATTGCTTGCAGAGTATGTACAGGCTTTGGTGACATGAGGTCCTGCATTAACTAGTCAGTCCCTGGAGCTGTGGCAGTTGTGAAGGCAGCAGCAGTTCCCTGATCTTTGAGGGGACCACAGCTATGATGGCAAAGCTGACAGCTCCTGGGTGCCTCCAACCCCCCTTTCTTCTCCAGCCCTTCAGTGATTTTGCTACACACAGCTGTCCGGATTAAATCCTTTCTACTTGAAACATCCAGTGCAGTTTGTGTTCCTAACTGAACCCTGCCTAATGCATCCTGAATCCCATCTCCAGGAATAAACAATGAAGATTTTGTATGTATGGCCTTCTAAAAAATTTTATTCATGAATATTTTAAATAAATTGGATCATATAGCACACTCTGTTTTGTAATATGTTCTTTTTCAACTTAAATGTATCTTGTAAGTAGCTTTTTAAAATGCTCATCTGACTTGAGGAGATTCTATAATTAGATGGGGAAAATGGAAAAATACATCAGTAGCTCATTTTGGATCTGGGTGGGGGTGCGGGTGGAAGATGTCTAAGCAAATTAAACATGAGATCTTTTTGTTTCCCAAGGAGATTTATTTTTCTTTTTCCAAAAGCTACTCTCATAAAAGCATCAGCCTTTCACTGCCAACTCTCATGAGTAGCCTGTATTTTCTGCTGTGTTTCCCATATGCTCATCAGCCCACTACTGTCTGGCTTCTGACCCTAACAGTTTGCCGGTACTCCTTTAGCTATGGACTGAATTGTGTCCCGACCAAAATTCATATCTTAAAGCCCTGACCTTTCATGTGATGGTATTTAGAGATGGGCCTTTGGGAGTTAATTCAGTTTAGATGAGGTCATGAGGCTGGGGCCTGCATGATGAGATTAGTGAATAAATTTGTAAGAAGAGACACTGGAGAACACAAATTCACCATCCCTTCTTCATCCCCTACCTTTAACTCCACCCTCTCTGTCATGTGTGGACACAGTGAGAAGGCAGCTATCTGCAAGCAAGGAAGAACGCCTTTACCAGAATCTGGCCATGGCGGCACCATGATCTTGGACTTCTACCCTCTAGAGCTATAAAAAAATAAATTCCCGTTGTTTTAGCTAGCCAGCCTATGGTATTTTGTTACAGTAATGTGAGCTAAGGTAACTTTGTTTGAAATATACCAGTGGGAACTTCTGGTCAAGATGGCAGCGTAAGTGCAGACATAGCTTGCCTCTTCACACAACCACATCAAAATTACAACTAAAACAAAGAACACCCATCACTAGAACCATGAGAAATAGAGTTGAATGGAAGTCTGACAACTGTGGAATTAAACCACATCAATCCAGACTGGTAGGAGGGGTGCAGACATGGAATGGGCTGCTCCCACACCCACGTGTGGTGGATAAAAATTCAGTAGGGATATCTCAGGAGCAAGGAGTCCCAGCCCCACACAAGACCCCCAGCCCAGGGTTCCAATGCCAGGAAGAAAAGTCCCCATAACTTCCAGCTGCAGAAACCAGCAGGGATCGAGTCAGTGGAAGAAACTGCTAGAGCTCCAAGCAGTTCCTCTTAAAGAACCCAAGTGCGGGCTCACCTACTCGGACTCACTCCCTCTGAGCTCCAGCACTGGGGTAATACTTGAAAGGCACCAGTGACCTACTGGAAGAAACTGAAGTCACTGGCATCAAGGCAAGCAGAGGCCATTGTCGCTTTCCTAAACTCTCCACCTACAAAGCCACAAAGCCTGAAACTGGTGCCATATCTCAGACTCCATCAACCTGGCTAACACTGTTTGACCTGCCTTTGGAGATTCCCAGAGACTCTGCCCCACCTACCTTATAGACCCACCGAAGCTGCTTTTCCATGTGAATGGCTGGTCTTGACTCATGCTGTACAACTTCTTAAATCCTCTCAAACAAACGATATCTGGCCTCAGTGAGCCGCAAGCCTGGCACTAGCAGCAGCCAACCCACATGCATAGCTTGGCTTCACCTGGGAATCTCCAGGCCAAACACCAGTAGCAACCATCTCACATTGTTTTATAGCTTAGGCAGGGTGGCCCTGGGCAAAACACAAGTGGGGGCTGACCTTGGCCTGCACACCCATTGGACAACTATAGACCACTTTGGAGCACCACCACCCTGCCCCTGCACAGCTGATCCTCCATAGAGGGCTGAGTTTGGTGGTAAGTGGTTACAGCCAATCCCTGCAGCTGACTAGCCTGGGTAAATCCCTTCCATTGATCTGCCAATAGCAACCAAGCCTCAACTACAAGAGGAGGGTGTACTCAGCCCACACAAAGGGTGCACCTTGAGTACCCAGCTTGGGAGGTAGGGGAGGCTGTTCCACTGGGACCTACAGGACACCTACTGCATTAGACCACACTATCAAGACATGGAGTCAAAGCACCTCCACATAATACATAGAAACAAACACAGGGAGGCTGCCAAAACGTGGAGACAAAGAAACATGGCCCAAATGAAAGACCAGGTCAAAACTCCAAGAAAAAAGCTTAACAAAATGGAGATAAGCAACCTATCAGATGCAGAGTTCAAAACACTGGTTATAAGGATGCTCAAGGAACTTAGTGAGGACCTCAGCAGCATAAAAAAGATCCAGTCAGAAATGAAGGTTACACTAATTGAAATAAAGAACAATTTATAGGGAAACAACAGTAGAGTGGATGAAGCCAAGAATCCAATCAATGATTTGGAACATAAGGAAGCAAAAAACAACCATTCAGAACAACAAGAAGAAAAAAGTCCAAAAAAATGAGGATAGTGTAAGCAGCCTCTGGGACAACTTCAAGAGGTCCAATATTCACATAATAGGGGTGCCAGAAGAAGAAGAGAAAGAGCAAGAAATTGGAATTCTATTTGAAAAAATAATGAAAGAAAGCTTCCCTAATTTGGTGAAGGAATTAGACATGCAAGTCCAGAAAGCACAGAGTCCCAAACAAGAGGGGTGCAAAGAGGCCTTCTCTAAGATACATCATAATTAAATGCTAAAGTTTAAAGATAAAGAGAGAGTCTTAAAAGCAGCAAGAGAAAAGCAGTTAGTTTTCTACAGAGGAGTTCCCATGAGACTGTCAACTGATTTCTGAAAGAAACTTTGCAAGCTAAAGAGGATTAGCAAGAAATATTCAAGGGGAGAGGGTGCAGATAACTGTCATTGAACAACAATAAAGTTATTAAATTAAAAAAATAAATGTAATTAAAGCTTCAAAAAAAAGGAATATTCAAAGTCAGGGAAAGCAGGAACCTATGGGCAAGATTGCTCTACCCAGCAAAACTATCATTTAGAATCAAAGGGCAGATAAAGAGCTTCCCAGACAAGAAAAAAATAAAAGAGTTCATCATCACCAAACCATTATTATATGAAATGTTAAAGGGAGTTATTTAACATTAGAAGATGGTCAAAACTATAAATAATAAAATGGCA
Organism: Micronycteris hirsuta; assembly: GCA_004026765.1. Taxonomy (NCBI): domain Eukaryota; kingdom Metazoa; phylum Chordata; class Mammalia; order Chiroptera; family Phyllostomidae; genus Micronycteris; species Micronycteris hirsuta. The sequence continues at coordinate 62,849 of PVJI01003092.1, forward strand.
AAAATACATATCTTCAATAATTGAATCTAAAAAGCAAACTAAGCAAGCAAGAAGAACAGAGACAGAATCATGGATATGGAGAGCATTTTGATGATTGTCAAATGGTAGGGCTGTGGGAGAGATGGGTGAAGAGGTGAGAGGATTAAGAAGTAAAAATAGGTGGTAACAGAATAGCTGTGGGGATGTAAAGTGCAGCATAGGAAAGGGAGTAGCCAAAGAACTACATGCATTACCCAAGGACATGAACAGTGGTGTGGGGATTGCCTGAGGGAGTGGGGGGAGCTGGGTGGAGGGTGACAAAGGGAGAAAATTAGGACATTTGTAATAGCAAAATCAATAAATTATAATAAAAATTTTTTAAAAAGAAAATACCAGTGATTTCTTAACTGAAAAACCCTGTGACTTTGCTCGTTAACAGGCCTTTCCTGCAGCATTTGACCCTAAATCCTCCTTCCTTCCTGGTGCGCTCTTCTGGAACCTCCAGGACCCAGTAAGTCCTGGATCTTCTTGTCTATCCTTGAAGTCCATTGTCAGCCTTGGCTCTTGCCCTGGGCTCTGTCCCCCACACCTTTCACTTTGAATGGCTGCAGGCCAGAGAGCACTAACCCATCGTTGGCATTGGCACTTAGACATTCTGCTTCCTTGTCTGCAAAATGTTCCTCATTTGGTGACTGAGACACTTTCCAAAGTCTCTGTCTACTCTAACATAATTGGATCTCTGAGATCTCAGGCTGGACCATGAACCTGGCCTTTATTCTGATCTTTCAGCCTACCCTTTGACCTGTATAGAGTGTCTGTCTGTCTAGCTTCATGTGGCTGCATCTCATACAGTATAACCAAAACCTCTTTATCTCTCAGCAAAACATGTTTTAATTAATTTCTGGCCTAAAAGTAAAATATACTGAAATAAAAATAAGCCCATAAAAATAAAATAGATTTCTCTCTCCCCATCTCCCTATGTGATATACTTATTTAGAAGTTCTTGAATGTTGATCCTATATCAGATCTTGTTAAAACTGGAACTCATTGATGGCAAGGATGGCTAGCCTTTCAAAATTTCATTTGGCAGTTATTCGCCAAAATATTCATAGATGAGTCTGAGCTTCCTCTGCTGTATAAAAATATTCAAGGAGGTAGAATTGAAGAATAAGAACGTTATTCATCACTGATTTCCTGCTATAGATCCTCCTAGTCAAGGGCTTCAAACTCATTTTCACCGGGGGCCACATCAGCCTTGTGATTGCCTTCAAAGGGCCGAATGTAATTTCAACTCCTTAACAGTTAAGGAGTAGTTACATTATACAGTCCTAAAATTACATTCGGCCCTTCGAAGGCAACCATGAGGCTGATGTGGCCCCCAGTGAAATGAGTTTAACACCCCTGCTCTAAGAGAACTGAATGGAATGTATTTCCTCCTTATATCTAAAAAATCTTCATTCTTTAAAAGAATGATGGTCACTTCAGGGCAGGTCTGCCTTTAATTGTAAGAAAAACAGAATGTGGTTCAGAAAAACCACCAGGGGTTAGCTAGACATAGTTGACGGACAGTTGCCGAGACAGGCAGATGTCCATCTAGGTCTTGTTCACATATCACTCCAATCCAGTGACAAGGCACTCCAAGGCATGAATGCACACCTCAAAATTAAATAGATCTGGGGTTTGCTAGTGAAGTACTATTTTTGTCAAACACAGCTGATTCCACAGTACTTCAGCTTAAGGTCTGCAGAACATGATAAGAATTATACTTTCATTGACTTTTCCCAGTTATGATTAAGTCATTTCTCCCCAGCCTAATAAAAAGAATGAATCTTTATTTTATTTTTTAAAAGATTTTATTTATTTATTTTTAGAGAGAGGGCAAGGGAGGGAGACAGAGAGGGAGAGAAACAGCAATGTATGGTTGCTCCTCACATGGCCCTCACTGGGAACCTGGCCTGCAACCCAGGCATGTGCCCTGACTGGGAATCGAACCGGGACTCTTTGGTTCCCAGCCCGCACTCAATCCACTGAGCTACACCAGCCAGGGCAAAAGAATGAATCTTTAAAAACAACTGCAGCCCTGGCCAGGTTGCTCAGTTGGTTGAAGTGTCTTCCCGCACACCAGAAAGGTTGTGGGTTCAATTCATGGTCAGGACTCATGCAGGAGGCGCCGATGGATATTTCGCGTGCTCTCTCTCCCCTCCTTCCTCTCTCTCTAAAATCTAGCATAGGCTCCTATATTGGAGTGTTGTTTGCACTACTTTGCAAATTTAGGAACTAGGTTGTGATACTAACTAGTTGCTTAATCTCGGGTAAATTGCTTAGAATCTTGCAGCTTCAGTTGTGTTATTTGTAAAATAAAGGTGTTGGTTCTGGCTTAGATGGTCCCTGAGATCCCTTCCAGTCTGTCACCCTGTCACTTTTCAGCAACTGCTAGTTACCTGAGTGTGTGTGCACTCTCATGCCTGCCTCCTCAAGAGCGATTTTGTTTTGTTTTATTGCTTAAGCTAGTAGCAAGCACTAATTTTTGCAACTCTAAATACAGCAACTACAAGCACTTCACAAATGCTTTAAGTGAATGAAATAATGTACACTTAGAATCCTGTGAGATGATCCTTTATGTTCCAAGAGAAACACTGAGAACTTTATAATTTCATAGTTATGAAACTACCACAATAGCATATAATTATCAACATTTATCAATTTATCAGCTTCTGATTTTTGAGTACATGTGATTGTTTCTTGGACCTTTTCATGTTTTCTTCCTTTTCATCACCACACTAACAGCTGGTGGTCTTTGGGAGGCATTTTTCCCTCAGAGAAGTAAGCTATCACTCACCAACAGTTAATACTTACGCACCAGAGATAAGCCAATGATAAAGTCATTTTGAGATGCTGATGCTGTGTCAGTGGCTAGACATCATTACCAGCGTGGTGACCCACTGCTGCACAAAACAGTCCCGAAAACCCATCGCAGATTTTTGCTTTTCTAAAACTGCCATGGGCTGGCGGAGTGCTTTGACTTCTTTGACTTCTTGTCCATTGCCCTTGATGGACCAGATCTCCTGAATAATACCAGAGAAAGAAAACCCCCTAGCCTCAGTGTCCTACATACGCTGCAATCCCAAATTGACTGCCATTTTACAAGACGCCCTGAGAGAATTTTCATTTCCCAGGCCCGGATCCCAGCCTCCTTTCAGGAATGATGCCGATGGTGATGTTTAGGAGAGCAGGATATACAACTCATGATTTTTTTCCCCCTGAATCCTGGGAGAAACAACAGGATTGCACAGACTGTCTAATATTGAGACTTGGTTTAACCTTTGTGTTCCTCACTCTTAGTCACCCAGAGCCGTGGATCTTCTCACAAGGCTACTTTTCTGTGCTGTAGTATTGGGTTGGCCAAAACGTTCGTCTTGTTTTTTCCATAAAATGGCTCTAGTAGCGCTTTGTTGTCTTTAACTTCATTCAAAACACTTTTGTTAGATTGTATTGTGATGGCTGTTATATCCATGTGCATTTAAAAAAATTATCAAAATTGGTGAATTTTCGTGTAGCCATTTTAACATTGAAGATGAAAGAAAATACACATTTTCAGCATATTATGCTTTATTATTTCAAGAAAGGTAAAAACACAATGGAAAGTCAGGAAAAAATTTGTGCAGCATATGGAGAAAGTTCTGTGACTGATGAAATGTGTCAAAAGTGGTTTGCAAAGTTTCGTGCTGGAGATTTTTGCAGGACAATGCTCCACGGTCAGGTAGACCAGTTGAAGTTGATAGCAATCAAATCAAGACATTAAATCCACGTTACACCACGTGGGAGATAGCTGACATACTCAAAATATCCAAGTCAGTAGTTACTGGTGAAAATGAAAAATGTGTCTTTTATGGAAAAAAACCTAAACAAACTTTTTGGCCAACCTAATACTCATTATGATTACCATAAGGAGGAACCTCAGCCAGAAATGTGTGTGCTCAGCCCCTCCACGTGAGGTCAAGAATACAGACCTCCCGCACTCCCCTGCTCGTTTTATCTGTTCCCAGGCACGGTCTTGGCCACATTTACTCCTTTCCATGAATTCCTAGACCTCATCATACATTTTATCTTTATCTCTACCATGTAATCCTAATTATTTGCCTCCTTCACTACAATAAAGTCTTCTTTTGATCAAAATTGCCCACTCCACAAGTGCTGAGTGGCCCGCCAGCCTCATGTTTCCGCTGCACCCCATTTAGGTTTCAGCTGCACCGAACCACTTATTCCTCTCCCAGCCTCCACATGTTCACCTTCACAGGCTCCTCTGAGCCTTTACATGTTCCCTTCCACCCACATGGCCCATCTAGGATCTACTTGTTCTGAGATGTGTCTTGACTGCTGCTCCAGCCAGGAGGTCTTCCCTGGTCACTGCCCCCCTGCAGCCCCACATGCTCCTCCTGTGTCCACGACAACATCCTTCTTAGATTAGGCTTAGTTGTGAACATACTTGATTCCCAGAAGACAGCACACATCTGGTCTTTGCTTTCCCCTCCATGTTTTGGTGCTCAGAGACATTGAATGAGGATTCCTCATTTGCATTTAATGGCACTGAAAGCCTTCAGGCTCAGGTGATGTTTCTAGTGTGGTACAGTTCCCAGACCGTGCTCCAGCCTCAGTAAGGAGTGCGCCCCACGACCAGCACTCCCTTCTCTCACCCCTTCCCTGGGCACTCCTTTATAAAGTTCATCCTAATAATCTCTAGAAGTAATTCCTTACAAAGCAGACGTTTTGACAGGCACGGTATGTTTGGAACCTGCCAAGCCAGGAGGATTTAAGGTGGCTTTTAAAGACTTTGCAAATGCCATTTATACCACAGATAACAGCAGCAGAATTTTTCTGGCTTTCTTAGCTGTAAAACAGTCTCGGCCAAGCTGACACTGATTGCATTGGCCATGCAGCAGAGGTAATTGATTCATTATACACAAAATTTCCTGTTAATGGAAATCAGAACTTTAAGTATTGATTGAAAGGAGAGCTTATATATCAGGACACAATTACCCTCTAGACCAAAAAAGACGAGACTCTTAAGAGTGCTTTTTAATTGTTTTATCTCCTAAACCTAATTATTGTTAGCTTTGCAGGTGTCTAATAATTAACTTAGTCATAGAACATTAAGCCATCTATTTTTTGTCTTCACCCTTCCCATTCTGTTTCATATTTTGCATATCTGGGGGGAGCTTTCTAACTGCTTAAAGTCCACCCCAATTTGGGTGGCTTTTATTAAAAAATACCTTATAAAGCAGGAACTCAGCTGAATCCCTTCCCTGGGAGGAGGATGATTTTTTGAGAGAACCAAGAAGTCTGAAAAGATCTTCACATTTCTATAGTTTATAGTTGTGCCTCCCCAGCTTAAAATGGCAGTTGCCTCTCCTCCAAGCTCCAGAGATCATCACTCACCATCTTGGTTGACCCAAAATCCGAGACTGCAGACTTTCTGCACATACACAGTCAGAAACTAAAGGGAACGCCAGGCTGAGAGGATTTCTTCTCATCCCAGTTTTCTTCAGACACCCTTCCCCTGGGGCTGCACAGACACCCATGGACTTTCCAGCCTCATAATTCAACTCATTGACAATTTTCTCTTCCAGCTCACTTGCAAAATAAATGCTTCCATGAGGGTTCAGTTTACTCTTTCCATGTCTGTGTCCATTGTGCGTACAGTGATGATAATGGTGGTGAGGAAGGAAGTATGGGTGTGCCTGGAAATACATGCTACAATTTTAAGTTTTCTTAGCTTGCTCATAATTAATTCAGAAACCAAAGGTTGAGGGATCCATGAAGGGCTAAGAGGGCATGGGTGTTCTTGTGCTAATGAAACATAGCTGCATTTTAACATCGGCTTCCTGTTTGCAAATGCAAATCGAATGGAAGGAGATTCACCATGGAGTGGTATTCTCTCTTTCACTGTTTTCATTTTTCTCCCCACTCCATCCTCTTTTCCTGCTCTCTAACTGTACCTACTTTGGGGGAGATTAAGTGTGGTATTCGGCAGACATGTGGTCCGTATACCTCTCAAAGCATCCGTTTTGTTCTGCTCGGATGAGTGCCGGCTCTCCAGAGCTCTGGCCCCAGGACCCCCTTATGTGCTCCTCCGAGAAGAAGGCCCGCCAGGGGGACCCTCCAGGTGATAGGATGTGCTGTTTCTGTTCACCAGGCTTCATTATTTTGCTCACTGTAGCATCAGTGCTAGTAGTCTCAGTTCTTCTTCACCTGGGAATTTGAGGGGATGAAGAAATCTAATTTCTTCAGGAAACCTTTGAAGGGGAAAAGTTCCTAGTAGGCTGATGGATGAATCTCGTCAGGTCTATGGGTATGTGTGTGGACACAGATGAAGCCTTTCAGCCTCATATACTGACTGTAGATGCGACCATCCATTTAGCCTAAAGGAATCCTAGCAAGTGGTCTGGGGGTGGGGAGAGGTCTATATGTTTTCTCTTTGAATGTCTTTTACTTTGTCCCTAAATGACATATTCTCTAGGAGTTTGTGTTACATCTCCGTAAGTGGTAACCCACTCTTTTTTCTCAGGGAGGAAGATGAGTACTCAGAGCTGCGATCAGAACTCAGTCAGAGCCAGCAAGAGGTCAACGAGGACTCTCGGAGCATGGACCAAGACCAGACCTCTGTCTCCATCCCTGAAAACCAGTCCACCATGGTCACTGCTGACATGGGTGAGTCTGCCTGCCGTCACCACAGAGTCTGGTTTCCGCAGCAGGAATTTGCAGAAACATGAGGCAGCCCGAATTAAAATTTAATTAGTCACAGAGTTTGGTGAGCCGACAAAGGCACACCCATTCAGTCCCTTACATACTACTATGTTGGTCACAATGCAACTGAAGAGCTGAATTAGCTTTCTGTCCTGATGCTTGTGACTCAAACATATGTCATCTCTATTTGAAAAGTCTGCAAGTAGGGAGCCAGTTATAAAGGCTATTGGAATGCCCCAAGTTACAGTAAAATCTGAATTATGGCGGCAGGAACTGGAAGGCTGAACAGTGGCAACACGCTGCAGTTGGAGAACGAGCAGCAACTGCTGGGTAAAGAAGAATCCAAAAGGACTCTGATATGTTGATCATGAGTGACTAAGAGAATGATCATATTCCTTAGAAGGAAGTTTGGTTCAGAAATGAATTGGGAAATAGACATATTATGTTTGAGGTAGTAGAGAAACCTCCATGTGGAAATATCTGGTACAGTGTGTTTGTATGGTATGTTTTTAAATGACAGGTTATGACCCATTCATGGGTCTTGAAATTATATGAAAAATAAAATATTTTTTAAATGAAATCAAATAGGAAAAAATAGAATGACAGTATTGTTTCATGAAAAATTATTTGTTATGTGTGATATGTAATAAGTTGCCAAATGAAATGTTCCAAATGTGGTTTGCAGTCAAAATGTTGCAAAACCACTGGTCTACTTGGAGATGCCTAATTGGTTCTCTGGAGAGATTGAGGTTGAAGATAAAGGCTTTGAAGTTGTGAAGTAAGATCCCTGTGGTCCAAAAAGTGTGGAGACAAAGGAGGGAGGAGACCATATCTTAGGAAATGTTCATATGCAGGGGAGAGATGGAAGAAGGACCGGGAGAAGGAAGAGTAAGATCATGCAAGATCACATAGATTGTGTGAGAGAGTTTGACCTTTATTCAAAGATTCGCAAGAATCAACTGAAAGGTTTTAATTGTGGGAGGGGGAGGAAAAGACAATCAGATTACGTTTTGAATCAATCACTCTGAAGTGGGGAGAAAGAATCGGTGGATCAAGAGTGAATGGGGGAGGACATCTAGGAAACCACTGAAAAATACACATGGGCAGGATTGTGGCTGGGATGTAGGGTGGTGGCCATTGAGATGTAGGAAAGCAGATGGGTGGAGAAAAGGCGTAAAATGGCAAGACCTGGCCAAAGGATTGGAAACAGGAGGAGGTATGTGTATGGACATGTCCCATACGTGCATGTCTGGGTTGCACAGTGAATGGGGCCAGTCACCAATATGGGAGGATAGGAAAAAGGACCACTTGGTTTGTTTTGCTTTCAATTTTGTTTTGTTTTGTTTGTGGGTAGGGTGGGGTGGGGTAAAGATCATGTGTTTTGTTTGGACATGAGTTTAAGGCATCTGGAGATTTCTGGGTGGAGATGCTTGGGAATGCAGCAGGTGTATATAAGAAGCTAAGAGGAGAGGTGCAGGCTGAAGAAGAGCAGCTAGGAGACATCAGGTTGTTTGCAGATAGTTACTGAAGCAATGGAAATCTATGCAGAGTCGAAACTGCAGAGAGCCTGGAGACTAAGCCTTGGGGGTCACCAACTGATAAGGAGACTCAGCAGGGGCTCATTGGTAGGGATGGGCACCACATCATTTTGGTCTGCGTTTAAATGCACCTCCTCTAAAAGCAGCTCATGAGCAACACTGCGCAAGTCCCTGTGCTGACTCTGTCGCTGCCCCATCGGATTCCTTTCTATATCACACTGAAATTTTAAATGCCGTATTTCTATTTCTTTGCTTGACTGGCTCTTCCCACTCCATTCTACTTGGCAGAAGCATGCTTGTTTTATCTACTCGTGTATCTCCAGAGCCCCGCCACAGGGCCTTGCATGTCATATGTGTTCAGAGATACTTCTCTGAATGGAAGAGTGAAGCCATCAACCAATGCATCAAGCGGTCAGTCAGGCAAAGCTGCATGAGGGCAACGAGGGTAGTGGTGTCCAGAAGCCAGTGGGGCAGAAAAGGATCTAATAAGGAAGAAGGGTCAGTGGGCTGGACTGCTGCTAAAGCCGAATGAGACAGACTTAGCTACATCAAAGTCATTGAGAGCCGATACCAAATGAGCCAGACAGAAATGCTTGAGGAGTGGGGACACCTCCCCAGTCCTGGGGTCTTGGTTTCAGGCAAAACTGTCTCTCTCAAACCTGAACCCAGACCCCAGCCCAGCTGTGGACCCAAGTCTTACATGCTAAGTTATACCAGCCTTATCATCTCTAACCCTATAGCCCCAAGCTTCTGGACTCTGTCTTCCAGCCTTAGACAGAAGGACAAATGCAAGCTGCCAAAAGGTTGCCAGTTACTACAGAGACATTCCTGCACTGATCCCTTTGTTCATGTCTCTGAAACTGTGTTCTATGGAATTGAGTAAGTGATCTGTGCTCCAATGAAGTTTCTTAATCAAATAAGGTTGGGAAATGGAGGGATAAAGCCATTTAAATGGGCCGAGTGTCTTTACCAAGGGATTTCTCAGGGCTCCTGGCATGGTAGAGCATCTGTAGTTCAGGCTCCTCATTACTTTCCATCTCTTCCTTCATTAAAAAAAAAAAAAAAAATGTTCATTACAGCAGGTGAGTAGTGTCTTTCCTGAAGAAACTCTGAGCTCCTGGAGGGAAGGAACCCTGTCTGCCCAGTGCCCAGATATGTCTTCTGCCCACAATATGAACCTTTATTCATTTTTTCAGAAGCTCATGCAGAGCTGCGCCAGGGACTGGGGATACAAGAGAGAATCTGCCATCAGATGGCTATACACCCGTGCTCCAATACCTCCCACCTAGAGGGACATCCCGACTTCTTACCATGGACTACAGGACCCCCCAGAACCTAGGCATCCTCCACCTCAAACCTCATCCTCCCCAGCTATCTAGCCCTATTTTCTCTCCCTGCTCTGGCTTCATTGGCCTGCTCACTGACCCTCACACCTGACCAACTTCCTTGCTTCGGGGCCTCTGCAATCGCTGTTCCCCTGCCCGTCTGCCCCTTTCTGCAAGCCCCCCTGGCTTTCTCCTACAGCCAGTCTTCTCATCGGAGGCCATCCCTGAGGCCTCCTGGTGCAGGGCAGCACTCACTCACTCTCACTCTCACAGGCGTGCTCTTCCCTTCCTGGCTTTCTTTGTCTTCATAGCACTTAGCGCTACCTGATGATGTCATGTGTTTGCATTTATAATATTTTGTCCCGTACTACCAGTCTTTATCAGGCTCTCCTGCTAGCTTGCAGGCTCCGCATGGACAGCTATCCTGCTTACCAACATAACAGCCCCACACGTAGTAGGCACCCAAATGTGTGAATAGTAGTAAATGCCATCTTGGAGCTCTTGATTCTTTGGGGGATGTGGACAAGGAAACAGGGAGTGACCAATGGTGGGTGGACAGGGCCCCTGGCGACACCCTTGGATGGGAGCATCGGAGAATGAGTCGCATTTAGGTACATTTAAACTGAGGGACAAGTGGGGACAAGGCAAGCAAAGAGCAGGAGGCAGGAGGAGAGTGCTGTGGGCACAGGGCCTGCCCAGCCAGGTCCTCAAGGAGGGAAGGCCCTGGGGACAGCACGGAGGCTCATTAAGGCTGCAGCAGAGTGCAGCCCGTGCATGTGTGCGTCAGAACTAGACGTTCGGCTCCTCTGATTCCGCTGCCATTTTCCAATTAAACTGCTTCAGTAGGGAAAGAAGCTTCCATATATAAACACCATTATAGGAAATCATTAAAAAGCGGCCATTTCATTATGGCTGCTATATTTACAAACATGCATTAGCTAGGAAACCCAGAGGTTTCCTTGAGCTGGATTTTATATGCAAAGTTTGCTGCCATCTGTGTGCTGATCTCCATTTAAGATAACGGGAATAAGTCCAACCTCTTCCCTTCATTAAAGTTATACTTTTGTCTTTAAACTGTGCCCATCAGAGACAAGGGTGTCCCTTCAGTAAGCGGGCTCCTGGGCACTGCCGTCAAGGCTTGGAGGAGTAAGCTGGCAATTTAGAAAGTATTTTGACACCTGACCGGTCACAGAAAGGACAAAGGTCCCAGTAAGGTCACATTGTATCTTAAAGTAAATTGCATTACCTCTGTTCAAACCTAGCCACACAATTGTTTGGAAAATAAAGGTAACTAAATGGACAAAGACAAAGGTGGAAACTGTGGCTTGGGATTTTTGTTTTCTCAGTTTGGCCAAGAGTTCTAGTTAAAAGGTTGGAAATAATAGGTAACATGCTTTGCTCACTTATTTTGTGTCAAGCATGTGCGTGCATCCTCATGTTTAATCCTTAAATTCGAAGGAGGCCTTGTAAAACTGCTCATTTATAAAGCTGGGATAACAGTTCAGAGGGGTAAGTCACTTGTCCAAGGCGTACAGCTAAGCAGTCGTTTGTGTTGCCGCCGCTGGTTTCTGTAGATGGCTTTGCTCTGATACGCCTCTGCCTAAATCATGAGCTGTGCCAGTGGTTGGCGTGCTTCGCTCACTGCAATCCTTTGAGGTCTCTCGTGCTGACGGGGGAATTTGGGGAGCAGCTGTGTGATCACAGCACCTGGCTAATAGCAGAGTGTTTGTTGTTAGTCGAGATTTTGCAGATCTCAATCTTGGAAACAACACTTAGACCAAATGATTCTGGGTGCCGTAATGGAGCAGAGCACAGATGTGCACACACGGGCTCATCATGTCATGCATGTTCGCACGTGTGCAGTGTACTTGCTGGTAGGCTGTTCTCCCTACTCTGTAACAGAACAGCAAAGCTTATCAGAAGCAGTTGTTTGTAAAACAGACAAAATCCCTGATCCGATGGATATTTGCACAGCCTGTGATGTGTTCTGCTCCAGTATTTTGAGGTCTCTTCTGGTTTTAGGTGAGAAATTCTTATTTTTCTAGAATTTAGCAATGCAAAACTATTTATACCCTTAGGGCTAAAAGGAAGCATATGATACCTTGCTTGCTGGTGTGATCATTTCAACAGAGATTTCCTCCTTATGAGTCGTTTTTGGAGGACAACCAAGGAAGAATTTACACATGAAACCTGGTTCTTTGGCACCGCTGTGACTACGAAATGTGTTTAACGTTAAAGCCAGATTTTTCCTGGCTTAATGGCCGATGAGCCTTAATGGCTTCAGGAAAAATGTTCCAAAGTGTCAAGCAGCCACTCCCAGTGGGACAAGGGGGTTGGGACTGGAAAAGATAGCTCTGCCTCCTCCAAAAACGATTTCTGCGGACTCGGAGTCAGTGTCTACAAAGGCCAGGCAGCCTGTCCAGAGAAAACTTGCTTTTCATTGGGACTGCGGTGGCAAGATGGTCATTCATCCCCCAGCAAAGAATTTTTAAATGAGAATCGGATTGTTTGTAATCTGAGTCTGAAACTTTGAGGAACCAGTCCGCAGGTCGCAAAGGTTGGACAGGACTGAAAACAACACCCTGGCTCACTGATGTGGCAGGCAGAGCACTCTGCTGCCTGTTTTCTCTTCTCCTTACTTCAGTCAGGCTACTTAATTTCTCCCAAGGGGTTCGCAGTGTTGGGAAGTCTTAGAAGTTTCGAACTTCGACTCACCAGACGGCTCTCTGAGCAACCGTGCGCTTTCTCCCAGGGAGCTGAGCCTGGTCCAGTGAGCCCTGTCTGCGAATGAAAACAGGGCCGAGGGACGGAGGAGTCCACATGAAATCACTCCAGGACTGTCCTTGGAGTGCAACCAAACTTAGAGCAGGAAAGGTCCTTGTTCCACTTCACTTTAAGTTACTTTGGAATATTTCCCTCAAATTCAAGTCAGTACTTTTCAGTCCCTCGAAGAGACTTGGGCTGTAAGATAGAAATGGAAAGGCATTGATCTACCACATTTGTTCAAAAGGAGCTCCCATAACTGTTGGCATTCATGAACTCCTTTTCTAAGATATAACAAGCAGGCTTTATTTTCCAAGCAGACTGTGTCTTCTCAGGTTAGTGAGCTTCGAGGAGAGTGGACAGAGGTAAGGCCCGAGACAAAGCAGGGGCAGATGGCAGGGGGACCTTAGCATGCAGTGAGGGGGCTGGAGCGCACCCTTTGATTGTGCCTCTGTTTCTTCAGGGTAGTTTCTCAGAGTTACAGGCACAGAATCATCTTCAAGGCTTTCCCTAGATTGCCAGATTGCACCCCTTCCGTACCTACAAAGCTTTGCTCATATCCTGAACAACACTGGGTATTTTCTTATTCTTAAAGCTGTGTCAATTCAGGTGGCTAGGAGTCAAATAAGTACAATGATTATATGTGAACTTGAACTTTTCATATATATATATGGTTGGAGCCTTGCTTTCTAGAAGCGACTGCCAGAATTTTTATACCATGGAGGCCTGGGTGGGGCCGAGTGGGAGCTGGGAATTCTGTGGTGGTGCTGGGGCAGCCTGGAGAGGGGTCCTGGAGGGGCGTCAGGCAGCTGGGGCTCACAGCCGCAGGGGGAAGGTTTCATGGCTGGCATGTTAGGTTCTCTTTCTTACGCCTTTACCATATCTAAGACCAAGTTTACTGTTGTAGAGAAACAAACTGTGCCAAAACTGCAACGCAACAATAGCAAAAATGAAAACAAATCTCAAACTGATATGACTTGGCTAAAATAGAAGTCTTGAAAATGCAACCTCGTTTTCTTTGGGAAAGAAACACAGAATAGGCTCTTCTTCCCGGTGAGGTTGGGGCCCGGCAGGGTGGCAGCTGGCGGCTCGCTCTTCTGGGCGGGATCCCCCTGATTCGGGCCTGTGTCCTCGGGGATAATTTGGGTGTGGCAGTGACACTTTCCGGAGAGCGTTCAGAGTTCTCAGAGCTGCGTTGAGAATTCGATCATCATAGCGGTCTCTGAGTTCAATGAGACGAGAGCCTGTGCCCCCGACGTTGGACTTTCTCACCTTAAATGTTTGTTGAGGTGTTTGTTTCCCCCTCAAGCTTTTGTTTTGAAAAACTTCAGACTTACACAAGAGATCAAACAAACCTCCCTGAGCCCTTCGTCTGGATTCACCGGTTGTTAACATTTTGCCACACGAGATTTTGCACACACTCAGAAATTTTTCTCTGGGCTGTTTGAAGGTCAAGTCACACAGTTCATTCATGGAAATGCATAATATTTTCACAGCAACATGACGATAATATGTGTCAATATTCATAATCATTTGACCCATTTATTTCATTTCTAGGAATTTCAGGGAAAATATCTGTGATATGCCCCCCCCCCAAAATGATGGTTTCCAAAGAATGAAACTTTGGTAGTCATAAAAATCATAATTTAAGAAATATTTGTGAAAAAACACAATAAAAGTGTTATATAAAGCATGATCCATGTGGTCATAGAAAAAGATGTAGATAAATAGTTAAAATGCTAAGAGCAGTAAAATGAGGTTGGAGGATTATGGATCATTTTTATTTGCTTCTTTGAACTTTTCTGTTTAGCACCTTTATTTAGAATGAACATTAATTTTCTTTAATAAGAGCCATTTAATAATGTTCTTAGAAAAAATTCTTTCCTCTTTATCTCTCTCTCTCCCTGTATTTAGCTCCATTTCTCACCTCCCCTGGGGCTGAGGGCCTGACTCGATTCTCCCACTCAGTCCCCCTGCAGCCCCACCCCACTTCTGTTTAGAATCCCCACCCGTTTGTGTCTACCTCTTCCATCCTTTTTCCAGGTCTGTAAAGATCATTGGCATACAACACTAAGTTTAAGGTGTACAGCATAATGACTTGACGTACATGTATTGTAAAACGATTACCCACAATAAATTTAGTTAACATTTATCACCTCAAAAAAAAAAGTAAGTTACAGACATCATGACGTTCCACCCTGGGTACATCAGCATAAACCTCTTCAGAACCGGGACCTTTTCTTTTATAACCACAGCACCTTTCTCACACCCGAGCACGTTAACTTAGACAGAACATTATGGAAAGCCCGTATTCAGATTTCCCCACCGTTCCCACGCTGTCCTTTGTTGCTCTTGTTTAATCTAGGGTCCAGCGAAGCTCACATGTTCCGTTCAGTTACCATGTGTCTTCATTCCCCTTTAATTCCCACCTTTCATAGCGACGTTGACATTTTCGAGGAGGCCAGGTTAGTAGTTTTATAGAAAGTCCCCTAATTGGAATGGTCTGATTGTTTTTTCATTATTAGATTTGAGGTTAACATTTTTCACAAGAATATACATGGGGGACGATGTGTCCTCAATACTGTGTTGCAGCAGGAGGTTCATGTATCAGTGCGTTCGTTATTGGTGATGTTGAGGTGTTTTTAATCTATAATGACGTTCTTATCCTTTTGTCTTCGGCAGACACAGGCACTGTGTTCCTCACGCAGGGTAACCTCAGCGGGTGCTCTCCTCCTTTCCTCTCAGGCCGGTTGGCCTTCTTGCACTGAGGCCTGGAAGTCAGCTATTCTATGCTATCATTTTCTATGTTGTTTTGTTCAGGTTTGCTTATTTCTCATTGGAGTTAGGGCCTTGGTGTAAACAGAGTGGAAAGGACTGCTAAAGAGAGCGCACCAGCCCTGCCCGGGTGGTTCAGATGGTCGGAGCATCATCCGTGCACCAGAAGGTTGTGAGTTTGTTCCCAGTCAAAGCACGTACCTAGGTTATGGGGTCAATGCCTGGCTGGAGAGTGTACGGGAGGCAACCAATCGATGTTTCTCTCTTCATCTCCCCCCCCCCCACTCCTTTTTCTCTAAAATTAGTAAACATATCCTTAGGTGAGGATTTAAAAAAAAAAAAAAGAAAGCATCAGTCCTCTTGGCTATTGCTTTAGAGCCACAACAGGCTCTGAGCTGTTTCGTCCCTAGGCTACCACATCTGCCTCTTAGCAGAACGTCTGTGTTGAAGCTGAAAGGATCTGCAGCTCTTTCCTCCACTCGAGTTGCTCTGTAAGGCTCTTCAGCAGGGTGTGGTATGCCACGTGATATGTCTTCGATTTGATGATAGTCGATCAATGAACAAGCTAACAAAAACTTGATACTTTTAAAAGCTGACTTACAGAAAGTCTTTCATTTTCTTTACACATTCAACTCATGTGGCCTTGACTGAGTGCCACTCCACGCCAGGCGCTGTGTGTCTGGGAACAAACACATGGCCAGTCACGGCTCCCCAGGGCTGTGCTTGGTACGGTCACCACATCAGTTAATAAGTAATTACGGGCAAGGCGATGCCTCAAGGAAAGAAGTAAATATGAGACTATAGGTAATCAGGGGAGGCTTCTTGGAAAAGGAGATTTCAAGCAAATCTTAAAAAGAGCCATTATGAAGAGGAAAACGAGGGGCTTCCAAACTAAGCAGATATGTGAAAACTAGCTGTGAAGTGAACGTCAAGCCCAGGGGTGTGTATGTTGTGAACCTGCTCCTATGTTTTGGAGCAGATTTATTCTTGCAAAGATGCGCTGCACAGGGGAGGGTTTCTAGTGCCTAACCCATTTAGCTCTATTTTTATTTGTGATAGGGGCTTCAGAGGGGGTTCAAAAACAAACAGCCTTTAAAAATGGTTCAAGCCCTGGCTGATATGGCTCACTTGGTTGAAGCATGATCCCATAAACCAAGAGGTTGCAGGTTCAATTCCCAGTCAGGGCACATGCCTGGGTTGCAGGTTTGGTCCCTGGTCAGGGCATGTGCAAAAGGCAACCAACCAGTCAGTGTTGCTCTTTCACATCAATGTTTCTCTCTCCTTCTCTTCCTCACTTCCCCTCTCTCTAAAATCAGTAAGCATGTCCTCAGGTGGGGATTAAAAAAAATTTTTAATGATTCAAAATGAACCAATTCTGGTATAGTTATTTATTTTTAAATTTTTATTTATTGATTTTATAGAGAAAGAAAGGGAGAGAGAGAGAGACAGAGAGAAAGAGAAACACTGATTTGTTGTTCCACTTATTTATGCCTTCATTGATTGATTCTTGTATGTGCCCTGATCGGGAATCAAACCCACAATCTTGGTGTATCGGGATGACACTGTAACCAACTTAGCTACCCTACCAGGGCTGCTGTAGTTTATTGTGCGCAACTCCAGGGGTAGGCCTAGTTGACTCTGAGGGGAAAAGAGGAAAACCAGCCCACCAGGGTGTGTTTAACTGAGCTAGAATGCTTATTTGGCTTAATTTTCATAGCCAAGTACATCTCCTAAGTACGTGGGTCTACTCTTAAACAGCAACAGAAGAACCCAAGGCTCTAGATTCTTACTAGAAGAACATAACCGGAGCGGTCTTTTCTCCAGCTCCTGTCAGAGTTGCACTGGGAAAAGTTACATTTCGAAGGGCACAGCAAAGGCAGGCCAGCCGAGTCTGAGAGAGGGGGCAGCGAATGGCGGTGAGGGAAGCAGGCCGAGTCCAAAGGGGCAGCTGCCGGCCACCCCGCAGATTGTTGTCATGTGTGGAGCGGGGCCCAGTGTGGCCAGACCTTCTAATTTTACAAGAATAGTCATAAATTCTAGTGGTTTTTAAATGTTGGCAGTTCATTCAAAAACTGTTGGGAAAAAAAAAAAAAAAAAGGCCGTGCCAGCTATCAAACCTTGCCCTCCAAACAAATCATCTTCGGCTGCAGGTGGCTCATTTGCATCCTCTGGTCGAAGGGAGATGTCCATTTCATTTATTCTTCTGTGTGCTCTCTTTCATCTCTGCAGCAAATTAGACAAGTGGAAGGCAGGGTGCCAAGACTGAGCTTAGTCCTTCCAGAACTCCCTTTGCATTGTACTTTAATGGTCTACAGCTTAATTTTAATTGACGGTTTGTATAAGAAGAAAGCCTATGAAATCTGCATATGTGTGAAACTGGCTGAGGAGACTGGCAATCCCATTGCTTCACGCCACATATGATGCCATGTACCTAAATTCTTCTAGCATCTATTGCTAAAAGTACACAGTCTCCCTTGTGAAACTGGAATGCTTCCTCCTTCCTGACAGGAGATAATTCATTTTTGCTTTGGCTGCCAGGAAGCTCATGTCATGGCTAAGTGGAACAGTCAGCCCAACAGCTGTTCGCTTTTGTTTGCTTCCTTAGCCTCTCCCTGGGCCTAATCATTGTTTTTCTCTTTTTTTGAACATGCAACCTGACTCTTCTGTGGAGAGATATTAAGAACCTCTGTTAGGAGAATGTGTGTTCGATACAAATGGGGTCCTCTTCGCCTCTGGCCGTGGAGCCACACCAGTGCCTCTCCTACATACAGCCCAGCCCAGCCAGGGGTCCCCCTTGGGGTCCCACAGCAAGTTCACTGGCAATAAGCACATCCACAGAGCTGTGCAACCAGCACCACTGTATCTTTCCAGAACCTTCTCACCCTCCCAAACAAACTCTGTATCCATTAAGCAGTATTGCCCACTCCCCCTAGTCCTTCGACCTCCATTCTACTGTAGCTCCATGAATTTGCCTGTTCCAGGTACCTCCTGTAAGTGGAATCATACAATGTCTGTCTTTTGTGACTGGCTTATCTCACTTAGGTTAATGTCTTCAAGGTGCACGCGTGTGGTAGCATGACTGAATTGCCTTCCTTTTGAAGGCTGAGTACTTTTCCATTGTATGAGTATACCACATTATGTTTGTCCATCCGTCAATGGACATTCTGGGTTATTTTCACCTTTGGCTGTTGGGAATCATGCTGCTGTAAACGTGGACGTACAAGTATCTTTTTCAGTCCTACTTCCAGTTCTTTTGGGCACATACCCAGACGGGGGCTTGCTGCATCATGTGGGAGCCCTGTTTTCGTTTCTGAAGCACCGCCTCACTGTCTGCACAGGGGTTGCGCCATTTTCTATTCCCACTAACAGGGCACGAGGGCTCTAATGTCCCGGCAGCCCCGCCAACAGCTGCTGATTCCTGTCGTTTTCATGTCGTGGCCATCCTGATGAGTGTGAGATGGTATCTCATTTCAGTTTTGGTTTGTACACGAGGTACCTTTTGTTCATTCCAGAACACACTTGATCCCTTGTCTCAGCTTATATTGCTCTTCTGACTCCTTAACTTACACCTGTTACCTTTGCAGACACTCCAAGCCCTTCAGCCTTCTGTGGTGATGTTTCTGTCTCTGGCAGGGGCCCAGACTGTGCAGGGTGTTGCAGGGCAAGGAGGCAGTTGAGAATTTATTCTAAGTCTGTCTTTGGATGAATACGCCACAGACTCTGAATGATAATCCCGCCTGCATTGAGCAGCACTGACACCAGGTGGGTGGTGGTGAGTGCTGGGCGCCATGTGCTGACACCCCATCAGGGGACCCAGAATATTTGCCCCGGCCAGCTTATCCACTTTGCCCTTCTGTGAGGCTCCAAACAGGGAACAATGACAAAGGACAGCCAAGTGCCATCTGATCGTTCATGGGGCTTGTGTAAAACCCCAGTGCTGAACTCCTTGGACAATGGACTGGAGTGTGTGGGGCTCATCATTCAACCTGTGTTTTACACAAGTGGTTTCCTAAGACCAAAGAAAGCATTTATATTCCTCCTTGGTTTGACGGCAAGATGCTCATCAGCAGTTTACAGTCCCTATGTTAATTTTAATGCCCTCCTTAGTCCTCCAAATTCTCTGTTCCATTCTTGCATCATATTCTGTACAGTTGCTTAGCCCAGGATGGTGGTGGTCAGCTGAGAGAAGGAACTGTGGCATTTGCCTTGTACAGCTACAAGCCTCTCAGGGGTTGAGAAGAGATATTTATCTTTGTACCCTACCACTAGCCTGAGGCCAGGCTTGGTGATGGCTTGAAGAATGAGAACGAAATATTAGTCAGATCCCTACACCTTCTTCCTGTTCTCTGTGGCCCAGCAGCCTCAGAGCCCAGCCTGGGTCCACTCCCCTGTCCTGCTGAGAAAGCCCGTCAGCAGACATGTGCGATGTGATCTTTGCATGAGGGGGAGTTGTGCTGGGGGATCCGCATGAAACGGCTGAACAGAGGCGTCTTTCCTTCTCATCCCACTCATAATCACTTAATAATGCAAGTACAGTACTTCAGGAGTGTGTGTTAACTGTAATTCAGAGTCCCAGGGGAAACCCTGTACCTCGAGGTAAATGATCATTCCCAGAACTTCTCCAATTATTACGCCGGAATTAAGTGTGCTCTGAAGATAGTCCCACTGGCATCTGTGGTCTCTGTGCAGTGCTGCCTGGGGGTCGGCACCTGCCCTCCATCTCTAGAGGGCCTTCTTCCTGAATTGTTACTAACTCAGGGCATAATCTGTAACAAGGACAAAAAGCATAAGGTTGCTGTAAAACATGCTGCTATAGACAGAGTCTGTGTTTCTAGTCTTGCTTTCTCTTAAATACATAATGTTGTGATACTTATAGTTGTTCACTTAAAATAATTTTTGATTGCCTACGGTATTTGGAGATACAATGGTGAGGAACATCATAGTCCCTTCTTTCATGAAGCTTACATCTTAATAGAGAAGAGATAATAAACCCATAAGTCAGATCAGATAGTGATTAATGCCGTGAAGAATAATAGGGCAGGGACTGTGCAGGGAGAAGAGATGAAATCCACCCTTTAAATAGGGAAGGGCTTGGAGAGAAGGTGGCACTTGAGATACAATTGAGTGATAAGTGGAGATTAGGGTAGACATCAGTCTTAGCAGAGGAAGCAACCAAGGAAAAGGAAGCCCTGGGGCGGGCAGGAGATTGGCATGTTCCAAGGATGGAGAGAAGGCCAGGAGCGTGAACAGAGAGCAGCGAGTGAGGGGAAAGTGGACGGATGAAGCGAGGACGAGATCAGTGGGTCTCACCCAGACTGCACACGATTATCTGAGGAACTTTAAAAAATGTCTCAGTGGCCAAGCCCCACCCCCAGAGATTGTGATTTAATTGGTCTAGGGTGGAGACTGGACATTGGAATTTTATAAAAGCTCCCCAGGGAGTTGCACTGTGCAGCCTGGGTTGAGAACGTCATCAGTCTTCATCATGCAGAGTCTGGTAGACTCTGGTAAGGAGTTTGGACTTCAGTTGAATGACAGTACGAAGCCAATCGATGGTTTGAACTGGAGGAGTAACGTGATCTGACTTATGTCCTTGAGAGGCTCGCTTTGGGCACAGGTGGTTCCATTGAGAAATGATGATGGGTTGGACTATGGTGGTATCAGTGAAGACAGTACGAAGAGGTCACTTGGGGATACATTTTAGAGGTTGCAGTGTCAAGATGGATTGGGTTTATGATGTGAGGCAAAAGGACATCAAGGGTTGCCTAAGAGTTGACCTGAGTCTGTTCAGGTGGCGGATGGTGGTGCCATGCACAGAGCTGTGAGAGGAACAGGCATGAGGGGACAGGGACTAACTGGGAGTACTGATTGCAGTGAAAGCCTCAGGCTGTCTTCTCTAGACTTAGGTAATGTACATACAGACAACCAAATAAGACTGACCAAAATATTCTGGCAGATCCTGTTTCTATAGGCTGAGTTTTCTTGAAGTTTCCCAAAGGTAAGCACCGAAAGCAATTGGCCATTTTAATTTTAGTACATGGAACCTGTGATGAGAAGGGAGGAGGAGCAGAGCAGGGAAACTGAAGACATCGAGCTTCTTTCATGTGGGAATCAGGCGGGGTATAGGGGAAGGGTGTACTTTGAGAGATGGCATGTAGGCAACACCTGTCTTGCTACAAGAATTGAATGGCATGGTGATGCATAGAATTCAAAATAACAGGCTATTTGTACAATATGTGACATGAAGGGGGCTTGTTTCCAACAAAATTAACTTCTAAGATGTGTCTAGCTTACATTAAGATTATAATTCTTAATTTGATCCTGGATATCCAGCACTTACCAATAACCCAGGTTTTTAAGCCAGAATCAAGTTACTAGAATTGCTTACAAGACAGTTGCATAGAGAACAATATGTAATTTCTTAGAACAGTTTATTTTTCCTGGTGGAAGAAATAGGTTAAATTGTAATAGTAGTGCATGCTGATTGGTTATATTGAGAAAAAGTCCTAATTATAAGCTCAGTGAAGGCAAGGGCTGTGTCTTACACAGTTTCCATTTTTTAAAATGCCTAGTGTCTCTACTAACTCTGAGCTTCTTTGTCTTGTTGGTTTAGTAAAAGTATGAGATCTTTTTCTGCTGACACTCTTGCTGGAGACAGTGCTTGTCTGAATAGCTGAGCAGGGAGGTTGACCAGAAGTCTTCTGAATCCCCACCAGCCCCTTTCTAGGACATTTCCTTTGTTCTTATTAAAGAAACTCAAGTTGTGGCTGCCTTTAAATGAAAGCCAGTAGAATTCAGTATGGCATGGCTATGTAGAAAATGACCTTGGTCTTAAACCACTGAAAGGTTTTACATTGACTCCAAGCCTCAGAGGAATGCCAGCAGCCTGAGATTAGGCTGCTCCACATTAAACTTTGAAATTTCAAGCTCTATTGCCATTTTGTTTTACTGGAATGGATTTTTCATGGGAAGCGAAACGAAGAGCATTCATTGCCCATCTGCCTGCTTCACTCATTTTGCCCGCGTTCACCGCAGATAACTGCAGTGACCTGAACTCAGAGCTGCAGCGGGTGCTGACGGGGCTGGAGAATGTTGTCTGCTGCAGGAAGAAAAGCAGCTGCAGCCTGTCTGTGGCCGAAGTGGACAGGCACATCGAGCAGCTCACCACAGCCAGCGAGCACTGCGACTTAGCCATTAAGGTAACCCCCCACCCCCACCCTCTGTGCGGCTCTTTGAGATCATGTGGGGGAAATGAGCAGATCTCTCCCTTTTGAAGTGTGATTATCTCAAATACATGTTAAGAATGAATGTTTCTAAGAAATCCAGACTTACAGATTGGGCCACCAGGTAGAAGCCAGTGCCCATAAATTTTTGTTGGGCTGAATTACATTAGAAAAAGTCATTATGTCAACAGTCAAGATTACTTTCTTTGCAGCAAAAATGACAATTTTCTTGGAAACTCTCAGACTGCTAGTATTGAACCACATCTTTTTAGTGTGGTTCATCATATAGCCCAAAGATTAACTTGGATGTTTTATTAAAGCTTTATGGCCTCTAGAATATTATTTCAGGAGTTATCAATCCACGGTGCTAACGAGGGGGAAGTTCCAGGCCTCAGTGAGTCAGGTCTCCCCAACACGTTGGTGCTAGGTCTCAGCCACGCCTTTCACACCCATTCATTTCACTTGTAGGGAGACAAAAGGAGAGGAATTGGCTATGTCTGCACAGGCTCATCGTGAGCGATGGGAACGGGGAGTCTTGCTGATACGGGGCCTCTGGGATCTTTACATTACTTCACCACAGCCTGGTGACCTCGGCGTAGCAGCTCAATCTGCAAAGCATGGGACGGGCCTCTGTAAAGGGAAAATGTGATGTGTTACTTGAAAAATGTCTTAGGCCTCTAGGCCCAAGTTTCTATCAACAGGAATCCTGGACTGCACAAGAGGGCTGTGGCATCTCAAGGTGAACCGTGATTCATATTTATAACACAGCTGGTTTTCCATCTTTATTTATTTCAATTATTAATACATCACTGATGTGGTTCGGGGAAGCAACCACTGGTGTTTCTTTGTCTGGAGTCTCCTAGGCCCTATATTTAATTTTAATATCAACTTGGGTACTGGCCCTGGCCACAGCTTTGAGAGGGCAGGAGGAAGCCAGGGACTTCGGCCAACCAGCAAGGGACAGAGCAGGGCCTCAGATCTGAGAGGAAGGACAAAGCAAGACATGGGGAACATAGCAGCATGATTGGGAGACCGAAGTGAGCAGCCTCGAGTGGCGTCCCCTTAGGTTTTTTGTTTCGTTTTGTTTTGTTTTGTTTCAAGACCTGTTTCTCATCACACTCTTCACTGCCTTCTGCTCCCACCTACTGATCCTCCCTCTTCTCCCCTGTCACTTGGCTGCGCTTCCTTTTCCAAAAGACAAGAAATGTGCATGAAGAGTTTCTGAAAGCAAGCAGAATGAGTTCTTCCTTTTTTCTAATTTTCTGCACGTTTCTTTTCCATCAATGCTATGTTTTAAATGAATTTTTAAAAACTCTCCTAGTATTATTAAGATTCTGCTCTTTTGAGTTCATAGCTATCTTATTAATTAAATCCCTGCTGTCTTAGAAACCTCCACAGTGAGCTTCCTCTTGTCTGTGTCACTGAGGTTTGTTTTTGTCTCTCACATCTTGGGGCTGCACCTCACTCACTCACCCTCTGAACTCTGACGTGACACGGAAAGCTGGAGACGGCGACTTGGCCCCTGTGTTGCCGAGCTGGAGCAAGGAGGCCTATAATTTAGGAAACTTCAAGTTAGATTTTGTGTGAACTGTGCAGCCTCACATTTGCATTGCAGGATCACTAACCGGCTTCTGCCTGCTGGTGTGTAGTCACCAACTTTGGAACGTGGACCAAGGAGATAAACGTTGGTGTGGGCAGTTAGTACCTGGAAGGAACCGTATGTTTCCTACTGTGGGGACTGCTGGTAACACAGAGTAGGACCCAAGCAGGCAACGGAGTCTGACTTGAAAGTAGGGAGGGGAGGCCTTGGGGGGTGTCCCTGCTCATGATTACGGTTCACGATGAAGAGGCTGTAGAACCCACTCCTCTGTGGACACGTGCTCCCTCCAGCCTGTTTTCTTCCCCTCCCCTTTCTCCCAGCTCACTCACCCGGCCTGTTTTTGTGGCTGTGTTTTCTAGACAGTCGAGGAGATTGAGGGGGTACTCGGCCGGGATCTGTATCCCAACCTGGCTGAGGAGCGGTCCCGCTGGGAGAAGGAGCTGGCTGGGCTGAGGGAAGAGAACGAGAGCCTGACCGCCATGCTGTGCAGCAAAGAGGAGGAGCTGAACAGGACCAAGGCCGCCATGAACGCCATCCGGGAGGAGCGGGACCGGCTCCGGAGGAGGGTAAGCATGCCCAGTCCAGTGAGCCTGGCCCTGGGCCTTGTCCTAAGGGGTGCGGGCCAAGAGAAGCCAGCGTGCGGAGCCAAGGGCAGCCCCAGCAATTTTGTGGCATTTGTAGCCTTGGGAATTGCCATCCCTTTTGTGGTTATGAAGTCATTTTTTTAAAAGGCATTCTTGAAAGAAAAGTAATTTGAAAGTGCTGAGGTGTGGAGGAAAGTTTAAAAAAAAACAACACTATTCTCCAGAATCGCAAATCTCAGTGGATGGTAAAATTATATCAGCACAGTAATTCTCAAACCATTCTCCTGGATATTCAGGTCTTCCCCACGCTCAATTAAAATGTTCTTTTAAGATCAACTAGTAATATTTTATAATTTGCAAAAATATATAGAATTTCCCCTCTGTAGTTTCTTTTATTCTTTACATTTACAGCAGCTGCTCTCACGTGTCTATGTGACTCTAATGAGAAATGTCAGCTCTTTTAGTGCAGACTTACTAACTTTAAATAATCACATATATGTACGTCTGCGTATATATTTGTTTTGTGTATGTATGTATGTATGAAGCATGTGTATGTGTGTTTAATTCCTGGTACTCAAGCCAGTGTACCAATGGCTCTGTTGCCTGAAGCAGTGTGAGAATCACTTTGTTCAGGAAATGGATCCATTACTAAAGGCGCTGATATTTCAGGATAGAAATGTTTGGCAGAATTGTTAAAAGCACTCGGTTTTCCAAAAATGGAGTTTTTTCCTCTGGAACCCGCAAATACTTCTTTGCTTGGCTGTGAATTTGGTGTGTGATCAGATTGGGGGAGAAGCAAGGAGTTCCTCAATCAGAAACAATTCCCTCTGAACTTCACTTTGAAGTACCAGACCTACTTTACTCTGTCTCACCCGCGGCAACACTGAAACTGGCTTTCTAGTTCGGCTCTAGCTGGGAGTTTTGCACGCAGGTTAAGTGGGACTGGAGATGAAAAACGCATCCGGGGGTCATCGTCCTTCGCCATTGTGCTCGCTCCCCCCTTTTAAAGAGCACCTTGGAAATAAGCTGTTCTTCAAAAAGGTCAGCATGTGTAACTCACTGTGTTTGTAATCCACGCGGAAGTTTTCTTAGTTACTGTTATGTGTGAGTATGGAAGAAATTACTGTTTTTGAACATTATCAGCTCTTTTCCACACTTGTAGTTGATGGTATAATTAAAAGGCCAGCATCCCTACCTCTGAGATCTGAACATCATTTTATCTGAACATCATTTTGTCTGAACTCCTGTGTGTGATAAGATTGTTCCCAGTACCCAGCTGTATCGGGTGCCATTCTCGCCACTTGCATCAGCAGGTGTAAATCACCCCAGTCAGCAAAGACTTTATCTGGGCAAGCTGATGAAATTTCCTCCGTGCTGAGGCCCCCACCACCTGTAATTTCCTGGAGTGAATTCCCTGATCATTATGACTAATGCCCTAATTAGGTATGCTTGCTCTTTGCATGTGCATTCTGATGGTGCATGTTTTGTGAGGGAAATGTTGGTCTCAGGTGTAATTACATATTGTGGTTTAGAATAAATTTCCTCCTCTAACCTGAGTTACCAAAGCACAAGAGAGCCCTGGCTTGTGACCAGCAGAAGATAAAAAGCCAGCCCCCCGTAAGGGGGCTCTGGAGGTTGGTGTTAAGGACAGCATAGTTTGGTGATACACGGCGCCAGGGCTCTGGATCCTGACCTACCATGTCACTGTGAGTCTTTGGCAAGTTACCTAACTTCTCTGTGCCTCAGTTTACTCTTTCATGAAGTGGGGGTAATAGTAATACCCAATGCAGGAAAATTAGCTAATAAATCAGAGCATGCTTAGGCAGCCTTTCCTCTGATCACCCTTAAAAGGTAGTTTAAGTTTTGCAGTTAATATGGTTTTATATTACATTTATATAATTTATATTTCAATTACCTCCAAATAAATGTGTTGAAGAACTCGTATCTCTTCCTCAACTGGAAATGTCCTCAAGAATTTGTACACATACTCATGGATTGGATTTATTTCTCTGTATTTCAAGACAATTGTGAGTCTCAGAGAATTTGCTAGATGCCTTTGAATGCCTGTTTACTAGCCTTTAAATGCTGGACAACTCCCACCCACCATCACCCATTATATTTCATTTCCCCGAGGAATAATCTGTTTTTTGTGGTCGGTGTCTTCTGTTCTTCATCAAGCGTAGCTCTGTGGAGTAACTAAGTACGCTTTCACATCCCCCCTTGTGATGCCACATGACAGACACGTGGCTGGCCTGCATTTGCTGCCTTCGTGGCAGCTCTGAATCCACAGTCCATCAAAGTTGCCTGAAAAGCAATTGGGGCCACGTTTTTTTTTTTCACTGCCCACATTTATTGTATAGAATTTGAGCTGGCCAGATCAATAGGATTGGTGCTTGCCCCCTGCCTGCAATTAAACAAAGTGCTCTCGGTAGGTTTTCTGAGCCTTGTTCAAGATTTAATTAAATTAGATCTTTCATGTCAGTTAACAGATTGGGCTACTTGGCAGAGCAGACAACAGGCAGGTAATTTTTATTATTGGTCCCAGCTCATTACTAAATGAGATAACCATTTATTTCTGCATGCTCTGTAATATGACCATTCATTTCCTCACACTTAAAGAAACGGGCTTAATTTAGGCCAGGCAGAATTAATTACTCTAGAAGGGAAGCACTTTGCTCTTCATTCACTTGTTTACTCACTTCATAAACATGATTGGTCATCTCCTCTATGCCAGCAGAGGGCTTACAGTGATGAACAGGACACTGCCCCTGGCGGGAAGGGTTTGGGGGAGACAGGCGAGTAAGTAGGTCATTAGAATGGCCCATGTCAAGTGGCAGGGAGGGCTGAATGCCAAGGGTGCCCTCGGAGCTTATAGGAAGGACAGGTGAAGGCAGGTCCAGCTTCTTCACACTATTTGCATTTTTTACTAATTGTTTAGGTCAATTGCCATGTACCAAAAATGACCAGTGTCTTCCCCCAGCTAGTTTGGTAAAGCAGGCTCATGAATCTGTGCCCTACTGAAATTATACATTTGAATCAGATGTGAGCCACACGAGTTCTTTCTGAGATCTTACAGAAATTCTTCAGAAAGTTCTGCAAGTTCATGGCATGAGGAAATGGTAGCAGAGTTTCTTCCTTGTACCCTGTGCCCTGTCTGGGTGTTTTTAACATGTCTGGGAATGAATTCTATCCTCTCTCCTAGGCTTCCTTCATCCCTGGGGTCTGCTTCTGCTTTGAATCTGGTTATCACCAGTAAATTCAAGAGACAAACTGTTTTGAACCAAACAAGTCACCCTAATCAGAAGTTTCCCTATCTCTATTTTGTCTACTGTTCCTCAAAATGTCCTTAAAACCCTTAACATTAGTTAATTAACTTGTTTCTGGAGGAGATAGGGCAGTATTTCCACCAGTGACAAGCCGATAGCAAGTATCTCTTGTCCAGTCCAATCACTCTTGATTCCCAAATGCAGTTTTACATTAATGAAGGAGTTCATTGCTCTGTGTTCATAGGATCCATGTAATAAAATGATCGCCCAGTTCACCTAAAGTCTTTTAAAATATAAACAAGGACACTGAAATCCAGATTTGTAAATGGCTGCCATTTGGCTCCTTGGCCAGGAAGAAGGACAGGTAAACTTCCAGAATGCTGCAGTACCCATTCCCACCTGGCCTCCTTCACAGAAAGCAGCCCCAAATTTCTGGTAATGTGGCTTTTGGGTGAGGGCGGGTGAAGCTGGGAGTGGTTGAGTGAAAGGAAGGATGCAGATAAGAAGAAATTTCCGTCCCTCTCAGGACCCACTTCCTCCTTAAGCTTTTCAAAGTACCTATCCTGTCACATACTTCTTCAGGCCAGTTTTTAGAACTGATTACAGTTTTATTACAGCAAAAAAGATACCAATCAGAACCAGCTAACACAAGAGATGCTCACATGAAGTCTGAAGGGTCCAAATGCACAACCCCAGCTGTCCTCTCTCTCGGTGGAGTCCCGGACGGCGTCGCCTCCTTCTGGCTGGGATGTGGGACGGCACTCAGGGTATCGCCAACCCGGGAAGTGCATCCAAGCTTCTGTATTTAAAGTTTCTGTTGGCGTTTCATTCTGTAGGTGTGATTGATTGAATCATTGGCCGTGTGGTTGAACTCAGTTTCTAGCCCCTTCTCTTCCAGAGAGATCAGACCCATATCCTTGGGGCCAGTTTTAAGTTTGTGACTGACAGGCTTGGCGGAGCCACACTGCTTCCGCCCACGGACACTCCCATACAGCACAGATCCCAGAGGTGTTGGGGCGGGGTGTCTAGCACTTATTAGTGCATGAACTCACCAACTGTGGTGATTTACAGTGTCTCTAAGGTCCTCCCTGAGAGCCACCACTTCTGAACCCATCAGTTCCAGTGTCTAAATACTGAGCTGCTCCTAAACACTAAATCAAATCCACCTTCAGTGTTACCCGTAGCCTTACCTCCAAGGGCACTTGTCAATCAGTGGTCACGCCTGAAGGAGCTGAAAAGGGAATCCAAA
Source organism: Micronycteris hirsuta (assembly GCA_004026765.1). NCBI lineage: Eukaryota > Metazoa > Chordata > Mammalia > Chiroptera > Phyllostomidae > Micronycteris > Micronycteris hirsuta. The sequence goes on from PVJI01003092.1 coordinate 91,895, forward strand.
TTAAACCAGAGGGCTTGCTGAGAAAGAGTAATTACCTTAAGGGTTGATCATGTATTTTATTATGTACTTCTTTCTACTAATTAGTTCATTTATAACGTATTTACTATTGGGCCTCCCATCCCTACTGGGAAATACGATTTAGAGGATCCTGCAACATGGCCAGAGAGTGGTCTATTTCTGCAGCAGCTGTTCCCTTTGTTCAAAACGTCTCTTTTGGTTATAGTTACGGGCTAAGTCAGTGTTCTTTGGTATTTTTAACTAAAAATGCATAACAGTGGAGCTGTTTCTGGAAGTAAAATGGTTGTGGCCTTATGTAAGTTAAACAAAGATTCATCTTTGTTCCGCCTTCTTCAGCGTAGGCCCATCCAAGCTCTCCCCACCCCGCCCCCTCAGTGATGACCACACTGCTTCCACGTGGAGAAGCAGGGCTGCAGACCCTACTTCATATTTACTGTGAATTTATAGATGCATAAGTCTGAATCGACTATGTATGTGTGTATGTAAAAATATTTAAAATAGACCAGAGCAACGTAAACCAAATCTCATAATAACAGCTGTAGGGGTAGAAGTCAAGGGCACTTAAACGTGGCTATGATGTATTCGTTTCTTTTTGAAATGAATGTATTATAGTTGTATAATTTTTATTACAGATGTTTGAACATAGAAATAGAAAGGAAGCTAATATTCCAAAATATTAGTGGAAGCTAAATCTAAACAGTGAAAAATATGGGCATGTTTTTCTTCTTTAATTTTCAAATTAAGAAACAAAAAATAAAGTGTGGGTTATGGATGGTGGCCTCTATCTCCCGGCTTTAACAAGTGGATAGTTGTATGTAAGCACAGTCTTCTTTTGTTCTTGATGAAACTTTATTCATTTCTTATTTTTCCCATTCTTCTTAGAAGTTTCTTTGTATGATGAGGTAGAAGATGCTAATATTAGCAAAGTTTAATTCATAAAAAGATTTGTGAAAAAACAAATCCTGCTTCCACACCTCCAGCCCTGACCAGGCCTTGCAGGAGGGAGCTGAGAGGAGCGGTCTGGCTCCGGGGCTCTTCTCCAGCCTCAGTTTGGGGGTCTCGGGTGGCTCCCCCTTTCTATGGCTGGTGTGTTAGGATAAGGGCAAGTTATACAGCAGTATCAGATTAACCCCCCAATTTCAATGGAAAGCACACCAGAAAAGCTTCTTACTTGAACTACATACCCAATGCAGGTCTGGGGATGGGGACACAGCTCTGTTCCATATACTCACTCAGGCACCCAGGCTGGTGGCAACCCAACATCTAAAACATCTCATAAAATGGACCTGTCCTGCACTAAAGCTTCCCCCACAGCCCGCTGGCCGGAATTAGACAGGGGCTTCACCTTACCCATGGAGGGGTGAGAAATACGGGGGCACGTGCATATTTGCTGAGCAGTAAATGTTCCTAACACCGCTGGTTTATTTGCTTTGAGCGAGATGCCCGATAGACGTGCATCCGAGGGCCAGAGGATCAGCCCTCTCACTCCCTCCTCGTGGGGTGGCTCTCAGCGTGCATGTCAGGGTCACTGGGGCGTGCTTTCAAAGGACACGTGCCCAGGCCCTTCCGTGAGCCGCTGAACCTGCGGATGGGTTTGGGACCCCAGCCCACTTCCCCACTGCGATCCCAGCCCGTGCTCAGGACAGGAAAGGGAAGGCAGTGCCCTTCAGCCATGTGCTGGACGTGGGTGGAGAGCCTCTGCGGGTGTCTCTGCCTCCCTGCAGTCAGAGTGAGACAGAGAGGCCCACGGCTGTTCCGATGCCTTCTACTCACCTGGCCCTCTCCTCCTGGGGCCTGCGGTGTGGCAGGGATGAACCCTGCATCTGAAAGACAAGGGGTTCTCCACCCTGCTCTGTCCACTCACGGGGCACCGCAGTTGGAGGAGGGAGGGCAGAGAGCGTGTGCTCTACTGCAGGCTGGCAGGACGTGGGCCCCCGGGGCTCGGACAGCAAGGAGGCATTACCTGGCAGGCGCGGGACTTCCCCTGCTCGTACAGTGAGGAAAACAGTTTCACAGGGTGTCACTTACCGATGCAGTCTTTTTCTTTTCAGTGCAATCTTGATAAAATTTATTTTTAAGGGCCTGTTAATATTGGTAGTATTAACAATCTTTGAACATTTACAGAATAAACATACCCCTCATAGACTAAAAACAGATACCTCTGAAGACAAAGCCAGACTTAAAGCCTATAACACTGAACATGATTTGAGCATTTATTTGTAATAAGCAATGATTTATGAACTTCTCATCTAATCTGCACCAGAACGCTAAGAGATGGGTACTATTATTATATCCTTCTGAGAGATGAGAAAATTCAGGCCCACAGAAGTTTAATAATCTTGTCGTGGTCTACACTGACGTTAACTTTCAGCACCAAAATTTAGGTTCTTGTAGCCTTACCATGGGAGGCAATTTGCATTGTTTGAACTACTTTCTTGTGTTCTTTTCCACCTTTTCCCCACTCTATTTCCTGCTTTCACGTAGACCCGAAGTCAGCAAACACCCTCTGTTACGGCAGCGTGAGTGCCAGGTTCCTTAGGGCGCCGCAGCTCAATCTCCCCAGCATTCTAAGGCAACGTAAAGTAAAGGCAAACCAAGCTTGTTTCAGAGAAGATAAGCTTTTTGCGTATACATTTGATTTGGCTTGAGTTGAACCCAGTAGAGAATTACTGGTAAAAGCTGTTGCCTCTCCTTGCTGTAGTTTTGTAACCGGAAAACAGACCGGCATTCCTGCTGCCTGTCACTACCAAACCCAATAAGCAATGACAGTGATTGAATCTTCATAGGCGCTTTATTCAGATGGCCAGCGATCTGAGAAGATGGCAGGTTTGTACCCTAACTAACAGACCATCTTCCCCTCTCTTTGTCCAGGCCAGCGTTTTTATACCAGGGGATAAGCAGGTCGGTAAGAGCTTTGAAGTTCAGGGGATTCGGTGAGCGGCACCGCGACATTCCTGTCCTGGGCAGTTAGCTGTTCCCAGGGGCGGGTGGTGGTCTGTCTCACGAAGGCCCGGATGCCTCCAGTTTTCCCCGGGCGGTAATCATTAACAGTGCCCCAGGTGATCAGCTGTTTTCCCAAGAGCCAGGATGAGCCTTGTCTGCGGTATTCTGAAACAGAGGTTTAAACATAAACATTACTTGCCAGGTTTATAACTTTTTACCTTAAACTGAAATTTTCCAACTCTCGAGTCCCCTATCAGTTTGTGGAAGTTTTAAGTGGGATGCAGGCAAAAATCCCTCCGCACTGTGGTTCCTACATGTCTCGTTGGGAAACAGGTCCAGTTGTTCTGAAAGTGCTTCCTGCCCGTTTGTGCCGTGGAAGGGATGCGGTCACGTGTGTAGTCGTGGACACCAGTGCTTGCTTATCCATCCAGGAACTCCCTCCTCGGAGGAGGTCAGGCTGTTTATAGGTGAACTCTTGGCTATAAAGAAAATAGCTGACTTCGTTTGTTGGAAAGCTGGTGAGAAATTAGGAAGGCAGCCAACGCACTGACCTCTTCCCCAAGGCCTCCGTTTCAATCATCCATCCAGGTTCCGCAGTGGACTGTAAAACAAAAGAGAGAACAATACAGCTTCAAAGTCTTCAGAGAATGAAAGTGAAATGCTGTTGGATTCGTTTTCCTTCTGTATTGCAGTGTCTTTCTGATTCAGCCTTCTCAAAATTGCCATTAATGATACAATGTTATTTTCCTGAAACGCCATGTAAATGATGTTTATAGGGATAAATATATTTTTTTCTATAAATACATTCTGATTTCTAATTTGTTTGAAGACTCTAAAAAACATAAAATATCCGGTAAGAGTGATCCTCTACAAAATCCCCACGAAGCCCGGACTTCTAGGAAGCAGGTTGGGAAGAGCGGCGCGGGGAGGAGCACGCTGCCCCGAGCTCGCTGCGCAGAGCTTTTCGGGCCCGGGGGTCCCCTTCTGCAGCGCAGAAATCCTCTCCACCAGCTACGTTACAGGCTGAAGTTATGAATTACAGCCCAACCGCCTGGCAGGACAGCTGCCCAGTGAGCACTGCTGTCTATAGTAAGCAGGACAGACTCGTTCTTTCATGGCGGGTGACAATGTTTCTAATCCTGCTCGGGACCCCACTCCGCCACCACCTTTCCTTCTTGCTTGTCACTCCGTGGTGAGCCGGTCACAGATGGCTTCATCAGCAGGCGGGCTCATCTTGTCTGTTGTTCTGGCCTCATTTTTTCCGTGAATTTCCCCTCATTTCAGAGCCCCGCCTCTGTGCCCTCCCCCCGGCCCCCCATCTTTGCCTTGGACACCTCTCGCACCCCATTCTTCATCGCCAGCCTCGCACTCTCGCTTCACGTAAGATCTCATGCTCCCGAGGTCTCATCTTTGTATTTACTTTCTTTCATGTGTTTGTTTTCATTTGTCTTGCAGGGCACAGGGATAAGCTACATACATTCCTCTGTTAAAGGCACACTCACGAATCCACGAAAGGTCCCTCTTTTAATTTACTTGTTCCTTTTCTATCCTATTTCCTTTCCCTCATTTTATGTGTCCTTATACACAGTGTTTTGTGTGCTGTTTTTAATCCACATAAAGGTTACTGTGCTGTAGACTTCTTCCCGCGTCTGCTCCCCCCCCCCCCCGGAACTCTAACTTTGAGGTCTGTCCCCATTGCTGATGGGTGTAGTGTCTGTGGTGGTCACCCACCACGTTTGCTGCTCCCGACAGCTGGACTCCCTGCCACCACACACAGCACTCCAGTGCAGATAGCCTTGCTCGTGTCCCGTGGGGTCCTGTGTGAGAATTTCTCTGGAATGCATGTCCACGAGTGAGGTTGCGGGGTGCTGGCCGTGCCTCCTCTCACTGGGACCAAGTCCTGCACTGCAGCCTTCCAGAATGGCCCGTCCGTCCAGGCGCTCGCCACCGCGCAGCAGCGTTCCTTCTGCTCCTACACCCCTGCCCGTTTGGGTGGTCACCATTATTCCTTTCATCCCATCCTTTTTCTGAGTTTAGTATTTTTGTTACTGAAAAGCATGTATCCTTTGGAAGTTCTTTCAGCAAAGGTCTTTTAGCAAAGAATTGAAAGGTAAATCCTTGATCTTTATTTTTGCCAGCACTCTTGATGATAATTATACTTCCTATTGCTTCTGCAGCAAATTGCCATGAATGCAGTGGCTTCAAATAATGCAGATTTATTATCCTACCATTCTGGAGTTCAGAAGTCCAAACGTATCTTGCTCACTGTGTTCAAAGTGTCGTCGGCACTGTGGTCCCCCTGGGAGCCCCGGGCGAGTTCTGCTCCCTTGCTTCTCCCAGCTTCGAGCAGGAGCAGCCTGTGGTTCCTCGGTGCACGCCCCTCCCCCACCCCCCAGCGGCTTAGCACCTTCAAACCTCTCCAACTCCCACACTTCTGCGTCTCTCCTGCAAGGACCCCTGTGACTGCTGGGTCCCTGTGAGATTATCCAGGGCAACCTTCCCATCTCAGAATCCTTAAACATCCCTACAAATATCCTTTTGCTACTTAAGGTAAACATCTTCAGAGTTTTCAGGATGAGGACGTGGACTTCTTTGGGGGCCATTATTCAGTCTACCATAATAGCCTACTGAGTGTTGGACGTTAAGTTGAGAGATTTGTAAAACTTAGAGTGGACCGAGTGCATTGAAATGGACCCTGTGTCAGACACCGCTCACGGTGCTGGCCAGACGGTGGCACATGCAGCAAACCAGCCCCCGGCCTTCAGAGGCCACGGTATCTCTCTCTCCCACTAGACAGCTATTAGGATGATCTCTTTATTGCTTTTATTTTTGCATCCCCCTGTTCCAGTTAGTTTTAGCAGCATAACAAACTGCCCCAAATTTAGAGACCTACAACAACAAATACGCATTACCATCTGCGTGGACCTGAGAGGTGGCCGGGCCCCAACAGCAGCTCTCAGGCGGCGCAGATGCATAACAGTCAGATGGAGGCTGGGGTCACAGTCACCTCAAAGGCTTCTCTCCCTCGTGTCTGGTGGGCGAGGCTGGCTACCATGTGGGCCTTAGGGCCATCGGTCAGGGCACCCGCCAGCATTCTGGGTGGCTGGTAAGGGGCAGCATCCCAAGAGGGAGAGGGAGGCAAACTGTCACCTTTTTAAACCTGGCCGCAGAAGCTGCTTGCTCTCACTTCCACTGCATTCTGTTTACTAGATGTCGTCATTCAGGCCAGACACTGGCAAGGGGAAGAGAACTGGGCTCCACCTTTTGATGGAAGGAATACCAGGGAATTTGCCGACAAATCTAAAAACTGTCACACCTACTTAGCACCAGATGTGATAATTCGGTGTCAAGGCTCGTCTCTGTCTCCATATCTGGGAAAACTCACCTACTTTCTTTTCAAATACTGTTTTTCTGTCATTTTCTAGGTTCTTGTTTGTTTGTTTGTTTGTTTTAAGATTTTATTTATTTATTTTAGAGAGAGGGGAAGGGAGGGAGACAGAGAGGGAGAAACAGCAATGTACGGTTGCCTCTCACATGGCCCTCACTGGGGACCTGGCCCGCAACCCAAGCATGTGCCCTGACGGGGAATCGAACCGGGACCCTCTGGTTCCCAGCCCGCGCTCAATCCACTGAGCTACACCAGCCAGGGCTGTTTGTTTGTTTTTGAGAGTGAGAGAGAGACATTGATCTGTTGTTCCACTTATTTATGCATTCATCGGTCGCTTCTTTTATGTGCGCTGACCGGAGATCAAGCCCGCAGTCTTGGCATGTAGGGATGACGCTCTAGCCAGCTGAGCCACCCGGCCACGGCGCCCGTTCTCTTCCTCTGGAACTCCTTGTCGGAGCCTCAGCAGTCATTTACGTCTCTCCGCAACACGGGCATATTTTGTATCTTCTTAGCTCCCCATGCCATGCTCTGAATTAATTTCTCTGTGCTGTGTTCCAGTTCACTAATTCTCTTTTCAGTTTTATCCAGGCCGGAGTTTAGCCAGTGCATTGGTTTTTATTTTACCGATTACATCTTCCACTGGCTTTTTTTTCTCATCTATCTATTCTTGTTTGGTATCTGCCTATTTGTGTTTCGACTTTTCTTATTCTTTGTGGAAATTCCTATTATCTCTTTAAGGATCACAAATGTATTGATTGTGCTGTAGTTCACTGTCTCTATTTTCGTTTCTTCTCGGGTGAGTTCATCTCCTGGCTGACATTGCTGGCTCTCTTCTTTCATCCTCTCTTCTCTGCCGTCACACCTCCATGTCCAGCCGCTTCATGGTCACGGGAGGCCTAAGTCTCCTGTTCTCTGATGCTGCTGGGTGACTTACTGGGCAGTGCCTGTCCCAGCAAATCCAGACCAGCTTTCACTGTTCTCTTGTACGTAACACTGCCCCCACCTCCCCAATGTGCAGATAGCACACAGTCGGACTCTACATCCAAATGTGTCAGGGATCTGGGATTTCAATTTCCTGTGGCTGACCCCTCTGCACAGTCCTGGGGCTTCTCTCTGGCCTCACGGGCAGCGCTCTCAGTCCCCTCTTCACAGATGGGGCCTGGGGTGGGGCGGGGGAGGCAGGAAGGCTCTGGCTTTATGCGGAGGATCAGCTCCAACAGCCTGACTTTCAGGGACCAACTCGTCACCTCCCCCCCACAGTGTGACCACTCTGGGTCCCGCTCTCAGTCCCCATGGCTTGCTGGGACACCACCGCTCCTAACCGCTTTAGCTTTATGTTCGCTTCACTTCTGGCATCCGGAGACTTTATTGCCTTTCTTTAAACTTGGCAGCGGATTTCTTTCTCATTGTTGCTTTTTATGCAGCATCTCTATGCATTCTTAATAGGAGGGGTGCCTGTTTATTTTAGCTGGGGCGTCGTATGTTGGAAATTTTCCTTCATTCTGGATGCAGAGAGTTGCTTTTCCTGTGTGCAGCCCACTCCTCCTGCTTGTCCTTCGGCAGACTGTCTGAGCGAGAGTCTAAACCCCGCCCCCTCCTCGGGTGGATGGACCACCTCCCCCTGTATGTTTTATAGAATTTGGCTTTTCCCTTCTGTTTCTTTCATCAGTTCTCTTCCTTCCACTTTGCCTTTAAAGAATGCGCCCAGCTCTTCTTTCTGCTAGTGCCCCAAGCACATTCTTTTCACTGTTATGGTTTTGATCTTTTTATTCTTGACTGTGTACTCAGTCCACTGACTTGAATGAAAGAGCCCAGCTGAGTTTCAGTGCCGTGGGAGCTCTTGGTTTCCCCTCCGTTTTTGGTCCTGCGTCAGCTTTCTTCCGCATTTCTGACATCTGCTCTTCCCCTCCCTCACTCCAGCAGAGCGCCTTAGCTCTTTTCTAGTAAACAGGAACCTACAGAAAGGCACCTTCTGCCTCTCATCCTCCTTCTCCAGCCACCAGACTCACCTTCCTTATTGCCTGTCCGTACCTGTTTTCTTTCTCTCCTAGAGCAAAAGTGCCGCCTTCTTAACTGTGCTCCACTTGACCCTTTGATCCAGCACGCTCTGTAAACTCTGCTCCCAGCTGCTGAGCCTCTGCCCTGGGCAGCCGATCCACACACAGTTCCTGCCCACCACATCCAGTTCTGACCACCTTTCCTCAGATTGCATTTCTTCATTGCTGACTGAATACCCTCACTCACGTACTGAATGCTTCCTTGGAGTCAGCACGTCCAAAGCTGGCATCTTTATTTCTTTCTGAAAACTCAACTCCTTCTGTTTTCTCCATTTCTCCGAGTAGCACCGTGATCCACTAAGTCACCCAGCCACAGCGTTGGGTGGTTTTTTTGTTTGTTTTTTTGTTTGTTGGTTGGTTTGGTTTACCTCCTTGAATCATTCTAGAAGCGCACTAGTCCATGCAGTAGCTACTGGCTACATACAACTATATAAATTTGAATTTAAATTGATGAAAATAGAATACAATAAAAAATTCAGTTCCTTGGCTACAGTAGGCACACTGCAAATGCTCATGAACCAGGTGTGCTCACCACAGAGGACAGTGCAGTCATAGAACATGACCATCGGTACCAGAAGTCGCGGCGGGCGGTGCCGATCTAGGCCGCATCTTGCCATTTTCGCTCCCAGGTCACTGTTTGAGCCTCATCATTTCTCACCTGAGCTGTCAGCACCGCTCTTGACTCACCTCCTAGTTCTTCGTCCAGTCTGTTCTCTCCTCTGATCCAGTGATTTTTGTGAAGCCCTTTTCTCCCTTTGAGAGTCATTAAGGTGTAAATGAGAGAAGCAGAGTTCTGGCATTTTAATGTTATTTTCTTACTTGAAACCCTCAGAGCCTCCCCCGTCACTCTTTTCTTTTTATGCTTATTGAACAAATACTCAGCCTTCAAGATTGAATCCCAGTGTTTCCTACTCCGGGAAGGCAGGGGTGAGGTTTCTCTTACACCAGGACACTCGCTGTCGGTGCCCCTTCTCAGAGCGCCATTCATACTGTAAAGTTTGGCTAGACCGTGAGTACCTGAAAGATGAGAAACTTTCCTTCGTACTCTCCTGGGTTTCCAGTATATGGAGCAGATTAACTTCTTTTTGGCATCCAGATAGGTACTGGCTACGTACTAACTTCAGGAGGAATGAAAACATGGTCTTCAAAGTCACGTTCTCTGTTGTTGTTGAACTCCAATTGAGAAAGGCTGTACGGGCTGGTGAATGACCTTCCCGCAAATATTGATTCCTTGCTTAGCAGTAGCTGTGATTTCTGCCTATCCCCTGACTCTGAACCACATGTTTTGTAGAGAGAAACATACAGGGTGGGCAAAAGTGGGTTTTCAGTTGTTCATATGGAAAATATAATTATTAATAAATAAGAATAAACTGTGTTTTGCTTACTCACAACTGTGAACCTACTTTTGCCTCACCCTGTATTTTCTTTAATAAAATACCTCCCATAAAAAATGGGTGGCCCTGTCTGATGTGGCTCAGTAGGTTGGGCATCACACAACAAACCAAAAGGTTGCCGGTTCGATTCCCAGTCAGGGCACATGCCTGGGTTGAGGACCAGGTCCCCAGTTGGGGGCATGCAAGAGGCAACTGATTGATGTTTCTCTCCTTTGCTTTCTGCCTTCCTTTCTCTCACTCTAAGAATAAATAAATAAAATCTAAAAAAAGAAAAAGGTGGATATATGAGTTAATTAGCTCCAACTTGGTGGCTTAAAACAGCAGAAATGTATTCTCTCACAGTTCTGGAGATCACAAAATCAATTTGTTGGCAGGGCTGTGCTGCCCCCAGTGCTCCAGAAGAGAATTCCTTCCTGGCCTCTTTCAGTTGCTGGTCCTGCTGTTCTTTGACTGGTGGCCAAGCTCAGCCTCCATGTCCACGCGGTTTTCTTCCCTGCGTCTGTCACCAGTCTCCCCTTGTGAGGCCCTCAGTCCTTAGATTTAGGGCCTACTCTCTATTCAAGGTGATCTCATCTTGAGATCCTGAATTCTTAATTCCATCTACAAAAACCATACTTCAAAATAAAGCCACATTCACAGGTCCCGGGGGTTAGAACCTGGACCTGCCTCGTGGGGACACAGCCTGACCTGTGACAGGCACGTATAGAAGTGAGGGTCGAATAGCAGTGTGTCTTCCCCTCCTAAGCCTTGCCGAGGCTGAACCAGCAGATGTAGCCTTCGTTTCTGTGCATTTGTTCATTGAAATTAAGACTCCCACATGGCAAAATCAAAAGGGGAAAGAAGGCTGTTTTAACCCTACCTCTGTCTGTCTTTCTTTCCAGGACAGAATCATTCAACTCCTTTCAACTGGATTTTTTTCAGTGCCTAACAATTATCATTAATAATAAAGCATAGACCAAAATAAGCATGATTAACATCCTTTAGTTTTCAAAGACATTCTCTGGGTCCAAAGCTTTTCAAATGGAAAGGGACAGCCCTGGCTAGGTGCCTCAGTTGGTTGGAGCATCATCCCATACACCAGAAAGTTGTGGGTTCCATTCCTGGTTGGGGCACGTACCTGGGGTGCAGGTTCCATCCCCAGTTGGACGCATGCAGGAGGCAACCAATCGATGTTTTTCTCTCTCTCTCCCTCCCTTCCTCTCTCTCTAAAATCAATAAACATATCCTCAGGTGAGGATTTTAAAAAATAATCAAATGAAGGTGGATATTTAGATTTAGAACTTATCCGAAACATGCGTGCCTGCGTGCAGACGTGCCGTGGGAAGTGACTAGACGTGAACGTCTCTGTGTGGCAGGAAGGAATATAGGTACTTCCACTACCTTCATTTTTCATGTCATGTAAATGTTCCACACTGAACGTGCTTTGCTTTAGTAATTAGAGGAACATTTTTTTAATATGGAAAGTTTTAATGAAGATTTTCTAAATCACCCAGGATAACTTGTATTTATTTAAAAGCAAGATGAGTGGGCCAATGGGGATTCTAGGAACAGACCGCTGATTGTGTTGCAAATGATTCAGACACTCTTTAGATCTTGGAGTGGTGTTAATGTTGCTCATTATTCAGGACTTCAGCAGACTCTCACAGCAGAAGAAATTGAAATCCATGGTATTCACCAAGGAGGCTGCCGGTGCCAGGAAGCTGGCCTGATGGGGAAGTGGCTCCCCCAGGCCCTGCTTCGTTGGGAGGTGTCCACACTGCGCCCAGTCTTGGTTCCTAGGGCGCCACTCCACAGTGAGCTCTGTGCTCTCTCACCAGCAACACCATTTGGCTTTGACAGGTGTGGATCTTATAGTCTTTAAATTCTTTTGAGGCTAGTCCCGTGTCCGGCGTGTTACAAGATCGACACGCATTTCCATCAACCCTCAGTCACTGGAAGAAGCCGCAGCCAAGCATTAGGCACCTTTTAGCTGTTTCACTATTGAGTGCAGTTTGCTCTAAGGGGATTTTCCTATTTGGCTTCTAATATGTTGATGAATTATTGAAACTTCAATTACTTTTGGTTCCCAATTTAGCAGGATGGAGACATCCAAGAGACTTAATATGAAAGCTTTCCAGTCGCTTTTAGAGAAGGGTTTGCCTGGAAGGGTTTTGGCACCGGGCTGGCAGGGGTGAGGCTCTGCTCCTCCTGGGTCTGGGACAAAAGTGCCGCATGGCCTTGGAAGCCCCTTTGGTCAGTGCTGCTCCAGGTGTGGGCCCCCAACTGGGAGCATCGCCATCTCCCAGGAGGCTGTTACATATGCAGGTTCCTGGGGTTTGTCCCCACCTACTCAGCATCCCTGGGCGGGACTCTGTGTTTTTAATAAGCCATGGGGCATTTTGGCACACCTACAAGTTTGCAAAGCCCTGCCTTAGATGCCCTGGTGCTAATTCTTCCAGCAGGGCCTGCCACCCAGTTGTAAGGGCCCATGGGTGCTGTAGTCAGTTTGCCCTTTAAGCTAGACGTTGTAGCTGATGATCAAGGTCATCAGAAAGTCCAATTTCTACCAACTGCCTTCACTTACTTGGAACACTTTTCCCTTTGTCACTAAGTCGTAACCATAGAGAAGCAGGATTCAGACATTTAAATTCTGTGCAGGTTAATGTGTGTTCTACAAGTCATTCAGAGGGCCCTGTCTTTCATTGTCATACAAAGGCACTGTTTAGGTATTTCTTCCCACTGCCCCAGGGATAATCCCACCTCCAAGTCCCTGGGGAAGAGTGCCAGTGCCACCTGTCTCTGCACCTCAGCTCGCCTCCTGCCAGTGCAGTCTCCCTGCCACCCCACGCACGTGAATGACCTGCAGTTCTTCAAACACGGGTGTTGCCATGATGCCTGCACCCTTGTGTGCACTGTCCTCCCCAGCTCCGTCCCCCACACCACCCCTATCAAAGACAGCCCTCGTCTGACACAACCCTGTTCCCCTGTGAGACTGCTCACTGCCCCCTCCCTAACCCCGCCCCCCATCATTTCAGATGGAGACACATTCTCCCCTTCTCTGCTTCCTACACCTCTCTAGATAGACGCTGATAGCACTCGAGGTGCACTGGGCTGAAATTACTGGTCTCTAAGCTCCAAGGTCCGTGAGAGTGGAGACCTCACCCCCGCCTCTCGATCTGCAGTGCCCAGGACAGCATCAGGCGCGTGAGGCTGAATGAATAAACATTCATTAAAGATGCTATTCCGACCGTGCTGGAAGCTTCCAGTGCCTTAGATAACATGTTCGCGTCATATTTGTGGAAGACAGATGCTGGCCAGTGGCAGGTCTAGTTTAGAATACAGTAACATTTACATGGGCTCAACTAACTTAGCTTTTCAGTGAAGCTGACCTCTTAAGGTAAAGCAATGTCCTACCATCCACGCATCTGGCTATTTTTCCTTTGACCACGGAAACCACCAGCTGTGTCTAAAGGCCTCATTATTATTTCAGGTGCGAGAGCTTCAAACCCGACTACAGAGCGTGCAGGCCACAGGGCCCTCCAGCCCTGGCCGCCTCCCTTCCGCCAACCGCCCAGTCAACCCCAGCACCGGGGAGCTGAGCACGAGCAGCAGCAGCAATGACATTCCCATCGCCAAGGTGAGCTTCTGGGGGCGGCAGGAACACCTCCCGTCGTCTGGCAGCAGGGCTGCTGTGCAGGCATGCGATTAGCTCAGATGGCCCCGAGGGGCTTCCCCGGGGTCTCCAGCAGGCCTCCTGTGCTCGCGCTGCAGGGAGAGATAACCCACTAATAGTTTTAAGTCTCTTTCAGCAGCAACCTGGACTCCAGCTCTCATTAATCAGCCGGCTGGAGCATGTCACAGCTGACAAGTCACTGTGGAGAGTAAGACGTTCTGTCAGGTTCAACAATACTAAGGGGGGATGAAGAGGTGCTCCCTGGGCTTCGGTGCAGCCCAGGAGGGGACACTGAGTGATGAGCCATGATTTCCCTACTCCTAGGACTGGCAGCCCTGCCAGCAGAGAAATAGATATTGATGGCCAGGCCATGGCGGTCGGGAGAAGCAGCCCCTCCCGTTCTTTGCCGCAGCCCCAGGCTCCTATGTTGAGTCCACCCTAGAGAGACTACTCAAACGATGCAGCTCCTCTCCCCTGGTAGCCGCACCGGTCTCCACAATAAGATTGCTTCTCAGCCATCAAGTTCAGTGCGTCAGGCCACACGTGTTTCCCAGCCAGAAGTGATGTTTGTCCCCCAAGGGATGCCTGGCAGTGTCTGGAGACGGTTTTGATGGTCACAACTGAAGTGCTGCTGCATCTTGTGGCTAGAAGCCAGGGACACTGCTGGACATCCTATGGCACACAGAACAGCCCCACAACAAAGAATATCCAACCCAAAATGTCAACAGGGCTGAGGGTGAAAAACCCCGGGTTACATGAAGGGTATGGAAATCAGACAAGTGAGTTGTTCTTAAGATATTGACCAGTTCAGTTGCCGTGGGGAGCCGGTCGTCCTGGGTAAGCAGTGTGAACAGTTTATCTGGGGAGTGATATGTCCTTTTTTGATCATTTGCTTTTTAAGATTGCCGAGAGGGTGAAGCTATCAAAGACCAGGTCTGAATCTTCATCGTCCGATCGACCAATCCTGGGCTCAGAAATCAGCAGCATCGGGGTGAGTGTCCATGAGAAGCAAGGCAAGAAAGTCCCCCACAGAGCGGCAGGACTGTGGCTAGGACATGATGGAAGGACTTCCCAAGTTCACCTCCAGCAAACCCGTTAATTATACTAATAAATCATACCCAATTTCCTTCCAAAGAGTCAGATTAAAATGTATAGTGTTTTCCACATGGTGAATTACTTCTTTCGCTTTAAGGGAGACATTTTTCCTCTACTTGAAACCATTCAGAGTGAAATGATTTAGGCCTAGTTGCTGGTGTCGTAGATGAAAGTCTTGAACTCTCTGCTTTATGTCACCCTGCTCCCCAGAGACCGAGTGAGTCAGGGAGCTCTAAGAGAACTTCACCTTTTGCACATCCCACTTGAAAGGCAGCGTGCTGTCCACTGGGGATGGATGCTGCCTTTGAAGTGCAGTGCAATGCTGTGACAGGCCAGAACCTTCTAGCCTGGTACCAGAGTGTCCATTTGTAGAGCCTGAGGACACCCTAGGGCTGTAAGCTGGTGGATGGTGGACAGGCGGTAGTGTCCTGTCCCTGGGAGATACCTTTTAGGATTGGGGATGAGGTTAGAAGAGCCAGCTGTGTGATCCTTAAGGCTGGAGAGAGTCCGAATAGCGCTTTTAAAGCCCTAATTTAGAATTCTGCACTGAGCAAAAGTTGCACGCATCCAGATTCCATGCCGGATTTAAGTTACGAAGTTAGAGGATCGGCTGCTCTCCTTGGTTATAGCAGCTGGAGACAAGGGCCCGGAGTGGCAGGGGCTCAGGGCGGGGAAAGGGGGTCCAGGCTCTGCTCAACATCCAGAATGTCTGTATTTGAAGGACGCAGCTGTGTTTTGATCCTGTTTATGTGTTGCTTTCATAGCACACAGTTAGCTTTTTATGCTAGAATTGTACAAACTGAGAAATATCAGGGTAACCATCTCCTGGCGCCTGATCCTCAGGAATAGAAGCTTTTCATTGTTCTGCATGCGCAGCGTGCCTGGGGATTGGTGTCCCTGAAGTGACACTGTCCAGAGGGGGATTAATGCTCACCTGTGCAGGTATCCAGCAGCGTGGCGGAACACCTGGCTCACTCTCTTCAGGACTGCTCCAACATCCAGGAGATCTTCCAGACACTCTACTCACATGGATCTGCCATTTCCGAAAGCAAAATTAGAGAGTTCGAGGTGGAAACGGAACGCTTGAATAGGTGAGGAGAAATCCTGTGTGGTCGCAAGGTGGTGGGAGCTGCCCCACCCCCTTTGCAGAGGTCGATTGGAGTGGGCTGGCGCGTGTGACACATGCTGCTGTCAGGCTGGGGGAGGGGGGAGTTGGCACTGTCTTGCTCATCTCAGTGGCTTGCAGCACGCTGTCGGGGCTGGCGCCATGGGCGGGAGACCGGACTCGAATGCAGAGGGCCTTGTCCTTAGAAGGACACTTGCTTTACTGCTCTTCTCTCACCGTTTTCAATTCTTCATAATTTATGAACCAGGGACCCCACTTTTTCATTTGGCACTGTTCCTCAGAAATCATGTAATTCCCAGAGCAGTTCCTATAGACTGACAGGTAGGTCAGGACGACAAGATGGCGGCCAAGCGTGCAGGCCCGGGCTGCAGAGGGAAGTTTGGGAATGTTGAGTCAGCATCCTCGGGGTGCCTGGAGGCACCAGGAACCAGCAGAGGCAACCGGACAGAGGCGTTCCTGGGACTAACCAGGCATGCTGCTCTAGCCCTCCCTGCTCTCACCAAGGGTCACCCAATGTCATTTATGGTTTTAACAAATGTGCACACCTCTCAGTTCCTATATGCTGTCTTACTTAGAGTAGTAGTTTTACCATACACCCAGTTTTATGGATTCTTCCCCAGTCTCATGACAGAAGTCATCTGAGTTTGCCCCCCTGCCTCTGGGCAAAGACTGGCTTGTGTGTCATTCCGGCAGTGAGGGAGCGCTGCTAAAAAAGGCAAGGAAGGACAGGACCAAACCGGCATCACCACTTTGACTCAGAACTGTCCCACAGTGGCAGAATGAACGCCGAATCTCACCCCAGCATGGCACGGCTGCCCTGGCCTACCAAGCTGCAGTGGCAGAGCACAGTAAGAGCTGGAAAGGCTTATGAACTCACCAGGGAGAAACGCAGATGCCTTTCCCCATGCACCATTGCCTAATGCCATTCCCCTGGCGTGTGGCAAACCTGAATAAATTGAATTACTGTGTTAGTCCTCCCTGATTTGAAGCTGTTTAATACAGTGCTTGAGAACTAAGGAAATGTGGCAAATCTAGGTCATTTCAAATCTTGAAATTAAATGGTTTCTTTATTAAATCCAAAATACTTAAGAGCGACAATCCTGATGATTACCTTGTAGCAGGAAAGAAGTGGCCCTCCGAGTACTGTATGGCAGGCCGTGGAGCTTAAAAATGGGAGCAGACATGCCCTTTGCAATTTAATGAAGTCGGATGCCTTCAGGGGCTCTCTGTTTAGTGAGGACCTCCCTCTACAGACTCTGGGATTTAACAAGCCTGCTTTGTAGTTGAACTGGGGGAGGCTCCTTTCTCCTCGATTATGTGCCCCTGGGAGAGACCGAAGAAGGGGGACCGACATGGTGGCTGTAGCTCACATTACTCTGGTGTTGAACAGTTTGCCAGGGGCTCCCACAGGCAGCCACTTAATCAACAACTTGGGAGGGCAGAGCCGCAGTCCCATTCTGCAAAGGAGAAAGCAAAGGCTTCCACAGTGAGTGACTCGTTCCGAGTACAGAGTTTTAATTAGCCTAGCCAAAAGTCCGAGCCCTGCCCTTTGACCTTACCTCCATTATCCTCTCTGCCATCAGAGCTGCAGCTACAACATGGGAGTCCTTAGAAACAATCTAACAGGATGCCCTCACATCTGTTATTACTTAACTACTCATCGCAAAGTTGGGGGCCTCTCACACTCCAAAATATGACAGCCTTTAACTCTGGGGGGGGAGGGGCAGGGTCCTACCTAATTAAAAATGCTTCCTCATTTAACCACTGTGTTAAGTGCCTGCTATGGGCTAGGCTCTTTGGCATGCAAAGGGAAGTAAAACAGACAAGGTCCCTGCTCTGGTGGAGCTTGTCTTCTCTTAGGGCGCTAGACAGAAAGCAAGCAAGAGCGTAAGAAAACTCCAGGTGAACAGCGCACTGCGGCAAAGTAGCAAGGAGGCCTGGTGTTTCTATTGGTAGCCAGGGAAGGCATCTCTGAAAAGGGAACGTTTAAGTTGAGATTTTAAGGGGGAAAAGGAGCACCCCCGTGATAGAGTAAGAATTGCCTTATGGGCCAATTTATCCACCTCAAGGCTGGAAGGAGGTTGGTGTGAAGTGGGAACTGCCCGGAGGCCGTGGCGCTGGACCAGACTGAGTATGAGGAGGGCTTAGGTGGGACCCGGCAGCAGGGGAGTCGGGGCTGGGTGCGGTGTGGATTTGGAGGCCATGGACAAACTTTCCTCTTTATTCTAAGCGTCATTCAAGGTTGTGAAAGGGTGTTAAGTAGAAGGAGCCGATCTAAGTTTTGAAAGATCAGTCAGGTGTGAGGAATGGACAGGGGTGGGGGGGGGGGTTGGACAAGAGCGGAAGCAGAGAGTGCGCACAGAGGACCAGTGTGGCTAAAGCAGGGATGATGGGAAGGGCGGGGGCCGTCAGTGTTCGCTGGTGAAATCAGCAGAAACCGCAGCTGGTTAGATCTGGATATGAGAGGAAGGGACGATCTCAAAGAAGATTCTCAGGTGACTCACCTGTATGGTTGGGTATGTGGTGGCGGCATTGACTGAGATGGAGAAGGTGGAGGAGGACACAGTTTGGGGAAAATCAAGAGTCCCAGTTAGGAGTGTTAAATTTGAGGTGTCAGTGTGACACCCAAATCGGAAAATCAGGAAACCGCAGGGTATGTGGGAGCGGCACTCAGAAGAGGGTCTGCACTGGAGAAATTCGGGAGCCACGGGAACACAAATGCCTGTTAAAGTCATGGGACTGGACACACTCGCCCCGGGGGTGTTGACAGCGGAGGGGCCAGGATGGAGCACCGAGGGACCGCCAGCACTCACAGGCTTTGGACAGTAAGGAGCCGCAAAGGCAACGGAGGAAGTGGCCTGTAAGGCAGGAAGGAAAGCGGGAGAGACCTGTCAGGACCCAGGTGAGGAAGGAGTGGCCCCTTCCTGGGGTGTCGCCTGAGAAGGCCCCTGCTACGGCCTCGGCCACGTGGAGGTGTGTGAGCTGGGTAAATAGATCTGACTAGTGGGACCAAATGTGCACCGGAGCAAGTGGAAAAGTAATGAGAAAGTAGGAACTGTGTCAGGAAGCCTTAATGAGACAAGGACAGAGAAGTGTGTTCCACAGCACCTTACACTGAACTGACCTTGGAGTCGTCTAAGCCGCACAGTTGTCTGAGTTACACACTCACTAGGCGTTTCCCGTGAGGGGGAGTGTTTCCATATTCTGCTCTCAAATATGTGCTTATAGGATCGATCCTCAAGGCAAATGGCTTCCACGCTTAACATTTTAAGTGTCTCTTGCATTGTGTGTGTGCGACCCCCTGTCTCTTTAAGACTTGGAAGTCAGAGTTCTACAAACAAGTGTGTCCCATGGAAAACGAACCCTTGTACCGAGAGGATCAGGGTCCCAGGACAGAAAAGGAAGCAGCAGAAGGCTTGTGTTTACTAACTTTGTTGCAGGCTCTTCTGCTCTGACTGTATAGTCCTGATTCCTATGAATCAGACCTGATGTTCCCCCTTCCAGTCCTTCCAGTGCTTAGCAGCTGCTGGACTGTCCGACCTGGAAGGAGCTTTGGACACGCCCCGAAGTTCCTGGTCCACTTGCCATTCGGAGGCCTGTGGGGCAGTTTCCGTTTCACTCACTAATTCATGTTTTGCTTCTGCTCTGTAGCTAGTGGTTAAGAGCACAGGATCTGGGGTCAGAATGCCTGGTTCAAACTCCAGGACAATGTATTTAACCTTCCTGTGCCTCTACTTCCTCCTCTGAGAAATGGGGATAATAATGTTTAATTCAAAGGGCTGTTGAGAGGGCTATTGAGCAAGGGCTCTGCGAACAGCAGCTGTGACTATGATGCAGTTCCCGTTGTCCCCCTGGCTTACCGAAGCATCCCCAGTCATGCTGCTCCCGGGGCCTGAGGTCCCGCGGTTTGCTGCCCCCCACCCCGGGTTTAGCCCCAGAGCACACGGTTGATGGCTGGGTGGGAAATAACTGGGTGATTCACACAGAATTAAGTGATTTTTGTACTTACAGTTGCTTCCTTTATTGTTTCATGTCAGTTCCATTTGCTAAAGTATCTGACAGACTCACTTCCTAACCTGCATTTCCAGCCTGAACCAGATTAGACCACTAAAATATTGGCAAATTACTTGTGATTCTAGTGTGAAATTGAGATTTTTCTTCCTTTGTAGCCGTATTGAACACCTCAAATCCCAAAATGACCTCCTGACCATAACCCTGGAAGAATGCAAAAGCAACGCCGAGCGGATGAGCATGCTGGTGGGCAAATATGAATCCAATGCCACAGCTCTGAGGCTGGCCCTGCAGTACAGGTGGGACGCGGAGGGGCGGGGCCTCTTTCCCGTGGAGATGCCTCCATAGTAACCTTCTATATAAAGTAGAAAGCAGGCTTTAGAAGGCATGCCGTGGGGTTGGACCAGCAAACACTAGTGTGATGTATATTGAAAATCAATGACCACCCTTGTAGCAATTAAGAAAATAGGAGTAATGACTGTGGTGTTAGCAAACAGGTATGTTTCTGCCAGCATGTTCAGCTGAGATATTATTTTACTCAGGAAACATCACTCAAAATATCAATCTTTGTATTACATATTCATTTGCAGTTCTTTCTAGTATTTGTTCATATTCACACATATTTTACATTGTTACAAATCTAGTACATTCTATTTCTTCAACATGTTACAGTTTTGCAATGTTGCTTAATATTCTCCATTTATTTTGAATGGCTATATCCCCTGTATCCAGTTTATCTTATTTACTCATTTCTCTAAAAGACTTTTTTCACACTTTGACATTGAAAATAATTCTACGATGAATAATTTAACGCAGATAATATCTTTATTCTTTGTAATATTTCCCTTGGGATAACATCCCTGAAGCAGGAATTATAGGTCAAAGGACAAGAATATTTTCATGGCTCCTGAGGCACACTGCCAGCTTTCTCCCATAGAAACAAGCCAGTTTAAATAACTGCAGTGCACTCACTGATGAGTAGGTGGTATATGAGTGTGCCCCTTTTATTTCTGCCCCGTCAGCTGTGGAGTTTATCTATTTTTAAATGACTGCTTTTTAAATAGCTGAAAGCTCTGCTTTATAATTGCTTTCAGAGGTTTATTTTATTGGTGTCATCATTCAGGTGAATTTGCCAGGGGCCCAGAGTAGTGACTGTGTCTTGCTCTTGGCATCCTCTAAAAAGTTAAGTATTGTTTCAAGAAACATTGTTCCTTCAGAAAACAAAGTCAAACCACAACATACAAGGCCAAAGCTAGAGAGCAGTCACACTTGTTTACAGATACACCAGAACAAAGAGATAACCCGATTTTGATAATCTGGAAGCAGGCTACTCTGCACCCATATCTGCCTGTCTCCTTGGGCACAAAGCAACGTCCCGGCGTCTCCAGCCTGATGGGCAGCGCCCTGGAGAGGAGCTGCTGCCCACACTGAGCTCGTGACTGGGCCCTTTTCCTTGTCACTCAGTAAAGGAAGAAGACAGTGAAGACAATCAGAAAACAGACGGCCCAATGACTAAATGCTGAGTTAAGCAGTATTTCCCCCCTCAGCTGGGAGAAGCTAGTAGGTTGTTTGCTTCAGGCGGGGGTTCAGTGCACCCCGTCCGGGACCACGCAGGCAGGGGCACGCACTCCTCCTGCACGGATGCGGGTCCACGTGGGTCGCCAGTGGCAATGAGAAAGGGGTCGTTTTGGTCCTCTGCCTGGTGTGCCCGTGATGGTGGGCACAAAGAACACTAATGTTTTGTCAGAGATTTTGTGCTTCATCCGACAATCCGACCAGCGTCACCTAGAGCCGTGGAGACGGAGCTGTTCTCTGGCTGTGCCATCCACTGTGGCTGCTGCAGCCAAGGAACGGAATTTTTCGTTTCCTTTAACTTGCAAGTTTTTTACTAAAATAGCCACATGTGGTAGTAGCATTGAATAGTGCAGATCTGGGTCAAAACAGTCTCCTTTCTGCAGTGTAACATTAGTGAACTATTATTGTGTAACTATTATTATGTCGCAGTTTTTAGGGTCAGGAATCTGAGTGGCTCTGACTCGGGGTCTCTTTCGGGGCTCCGGGGAAGCCGTCCACCAGGGCTGCGTCATCGGGACCCTTAGCTGTGCCCGGCGGCTCTGCCTCCGAGGAAGCCGTTCCCATGGCTGCACGGTGGGATCCTCAGTCCGCCACTGGCTGTTGTCCAGAAGCCTTAGCTTCTCACCCAATGGACCTCCCGTGGGGCTGCTCCTCCAGAGAGGGTGACGCACCAAGGAAAGCGCAGGGAGAGAGTGACCGAGACGGAAGTCACAGCGCTTTTAACAATCTGGACCTGAATGCGACATGCCATCCCTTCCGCCCTGTTCTTTGGTCGCACAGACCAACCCTGGTGCGGCGTGGGTGCCAGCACAGCAGGCCGCCGTACCTTTCCCTGGTAGCGGATTGTGCAAAGGGCAACAAACGTGCCTCTCCCACGTGGATGGTGTCTTGTATTTTTCCAGATCCTAGTTTAAAGTGAAAAGGCGGGGGTGGGGCACAACTCAGCAGAGCCTGTCCCTGGCTCTGTCCAGGGTGTTCCTGGCTGACAGGACAGGAAGGCTGATGTGGGGGCGGGGGCAGCGGCCCTGCGGCAAAGGGGCTCTCGCGTCTGCCGCAGCTGAGGCTGCCCGTGCTTGTGTTTCAGTGAGCAGTGCATAGAAGCCTACGAGCTCCTCCTGGCCCTGGCTGAGAGCGAGCAGAGCCTCATCCTGGGGCAGTTCCGGGCGGCCGGCGTGGGGTCCTCCCCGGGTAAGTGTGGCCAAGCCCCCGCCCCTCTTCCTCATTTCGTCCCTGGCCTCTCCTGCTCTGCTGCCCCCTCTCGGCTGCGGACATCGCAGCGCCTCCCCACAATGTGAAATTCGCTTCTCAAGTGTTTGTCGTGTTTCCCTCATGACTGAGTGAGTAAATTGTTTATGTGGAACGCAGCAAGAACTGGAGTGGAAACAGAATCACAGATAATTTCAAGCAGACCAGCCCTCTCAGGAAACACATCCTCCCGGGCTGACGGGAGGGCCAGAGGGAGTGGGAGGCCCCGCTGCTGATGAAAGCAACTGGCTTCGCCATGGCTTCTCTCTGTGGTGCTGCCCACGCGGCCTTTGCCTCGTCCCGCAGCTTTTGTTGGCTGTGCTTTTTCTCCAGGTTTCTTCCGCGGGGTAGTCCTACCTTGTCTGCAGGTGTCTTATGCACACAGAGGAAGTAGCTTCCCGCCCTGCTCTCAGCAGCTTCATGGTGCTCACCCCACGCCCGGCCCTGAGGTGGAGCAGAGATGTGCACTCGCCCCCCCACGATCGCCCCACCCCACAGGTCTGGGGTCCTGTTGGCCTCATTTGTCCCTCCAGACCTGCACTGCCCCCCACTTCTGTCCCTCAATTTTAAGTAACTAGAGGGAGTATTAATTGGAAAAGACGCAAGTGTGGCATCCTAATTAGCAACGTTTGCTAAAACGTCACCAGGGACTGAGGCCTGGTCCTTGCAGCAGCGTGAGGAGATCTGCAGTAGACACGGTGTGTGAGGAGAAAGGGAGCTGGAGGGAGAAAGGTCGACTCCTCAGTGCCGCGGCCTGGAGCCTACGCTTTGTAACAGTGGCTTCTTTGGAGAAATAACAGCAAGGAAACAGAAATCTGAAGTGACTGGATCACTTCTTAGCCAGAGGTGGGCGCTGGTGTGCATAGGCCAGGGGACCTCAGACGTGGGGACCAGGCCATTAGTCAGAGACTGGCTTTTCTTTTTAAGAGATTTTATTTATTTATTTTTTAGAGAGAGGGGAAGGGGAGACAGAGGAAGAGAAACATTGCTGTGTAAGAGTTTTATCGATTGGTTGCCTCTTGCATGCCCCTAACTGGAGACCTGGCCCACAACCCTGGCATGTGCCCTGACCGGGAATCAAACTGGTAGCCTTTTGGTTCAAAGGTCAACCCTCAATCCACTGTGCCACACCAGCCAGGGCAAGGACTGCAGGGCAGGGACTGGCTTTTCTTTAAGAGCTGTGAGACACGCCTGGTAAAGGTCACCATCAGGGCACCTCCAGAGTGAATGCCTCCCCCATCTTTGCCAGCAGCTCCCCCACCTTGTCTGGGGTCTAGCTTTTGCATGGAACATATGCATGTTTTTCCTCCTTCAGTTTTGACATGTGCAGGAATCCGAAGCAAATCTAGAGGAAAGGAAGTGTCCTGGGTGTTAATTTCCTGCTTCATATCCAGCTTGCGCAGCAGGCCCCCAGGCCCCGTGTGTGCGGGTGACCGTCCTCTGCTCCTCACTGGTGTTTTCTTAATAATATTGCTGTCACGGCCCAGAAGTAGAAACTCTGCCAGCATTTCCATTAGAAACCTCATTTTTCAGGGTCTTTTAACTGAACCATAAAACTTTATTCCTCATATTAAATAGATCCTAAACTGATCTTGGCCTGCTGTCAAGTTTTTTAATATATGTATTAAGAAAACCGATCAATTAAAGGGAAAAAAATCAATCATCTTATTTCCAGTTTGTATCGGAGGAATGTTTTAAACTGCTTTGTCCTTGAAAGGTACCTTTTATTGGGCTTGTGTCTACTCATCGCAGTTACTTGGTAGGAGCTGGAAACTATTTCATTTGTGGGAGGAAGAAGGGCAGGAGGCTTTGAGAGCCATGGCCCGAGGGAGGCCTGGGAATCGGAGCCTGCAGGGCGCAGGCCGGCACTTCCTCCCCGCTCGCCAGGAGGCTGGGAAGTGGCTCACTTTTTGGCCCTTCCCTGTAAACCTCACTCTCCCATCCTGCTGACCATGCCCTAAAGGGCCATATAGTCGCACAGCAAAGCAGTGCTAGTTCATGACATTTACCCATAGTGCCAATTACTGTGGGTTTTTCCTTTGTTTCTGGTTGATGGCACAGGCACCCGGTAAGTTCCCTGTGGATGATTTAGACCGGGGATTTTACACTGTGCCCTGGGGAGCTAGAGGAGTTTCTTTGGGCCTCAGCAGTGGGCTTGGAGGGTAGGGTAGCTGAATGTCTGACCCACCCCTGCCCACTTCAGCCAGTTCCACATTTACTATTTTTGTATATTGGGCTTCAGCATAAGGCTTTCGTTGACAATATTTGGAAGTCCATGGACCCAGGCTGTAGAGGAAGCAATCTGGTTAACCTGTTGGACCACCAGAGTTTTTAAAACGCAACAAGAAAATGAAGCTCTTGGGCAGGGGATTCGCTGTCTGGCTCTGGGTGGGTGTCCTCCACCCCTGACCTCTGGCTGCAGCCCAGTTGCCTGGCCCCCAGTGGCACAGGAGCTTGCTACTGGCCACGGCAAACCTGAGACAAGGAGGTCAGGGGTAGCATCAGTACAGAAGATGCAGGGCCAATTTAAAGTTCTCATTTTAACCATTAGGTTTGCCACTGTTGCCTACGCAAAGCTCTAACCAAAACCATAGACTTGGGAGATATGACCCAGTTTTCCCTCAGGCTCTCCCTGCCCGCGTTCACAAGGAAGTGCCCACACAGGGAAGAGCAGCCAAGCGGTAGGCTTGTAACTGGGTGGGAGGAGAAGCCAGGAGCCTGGATAATTAGAAAATCATAGCGTGTTAGAGCTGGAACCAGGCCTCGGAGGTCACATTGGCCAACCCTTTGTCGATGAGGACAGTGGAACCCAGAGCAGAGGAATGCTTTCCTAAGAACAGCCTCTAAGTAGCAGAGCCGGGCCCAGAGCGTGACCATCCACTGCTGGCTCCTCTCCACCGCGCCTCCGCCGCCCCGAGTAACTGAGAAGTGATTACCCACGCTTGTCCCCAGGCTTGTCTTACCTAGACCTGTGTACATTAATCCATTGCCTTCTCTCAGGAGACCAGTCAGGGGATGAAAACATCACTCAGATGCTCAAGCGCGCGCATGACTGCCGGAAGACGGCTGAGAATGCGGCCAAGGCCCTTCTCCTGAAGCTGGACGGCAGCTGTGGGGGCGCCTTCGCCGTCGCCGGCTGCAGTGTGCAGCCCTGGGAGAGCCTGTCCTCCAATAGCCACACCAGGTAACGCTGGCCTCTCTGCTGCGAGAGGGGCGTGTGTCCTCGTGAGTCTGCTCACTGGGCTCCACACGCAGGGACCCTGCTCTCGGGGCCTGGAGGCTTGGGTAAGGGCAGAATTCTGTCCCGGCCTGTGGCCTGCTCCACTGTGGGAGAGTTGGAGAATCAGAGTGGAAAGCTGAAAACAGCCTCATTTGTGGAAACTGCAGCCCAGAGGGAAGGGGAGATTTGTTCAAAAACAGTGACAGGCATGGAACCCACACCTGCCTTCCTATCAGGGGCTCTTTCTCCTGTTTTTCTTCTGTTCTCCATTTCTTTACAGTTCTTGATTTCCTAGAAGCATCCGGGGCAGATATTTGCCACAAATGGTCCCTAATCACCCACAGCCCAGACCACTGTGTCCTATCCCAGCCTCTGTCTTCTCCCTTCGTCTTGCGCCTCTGTCTTTCGTCAGCTCTTCTCAAGCAGTAACAGCCCCTCTGTCTCTCAGAGTGATGCCATATTCATAGCATGTGCTTACCACATACTTAACCATGAACCTGAATTCAAGTTCGTGAATCTAGAAAACTGAATTGAGTTCTTGAAAAAGACAAGGAGGAAAGCAGTGGAGCCCTGCTAAGGGTAATTTGCTGGAGCTTTTGGATTCTTTTAGATGGGGGTCAATGAAACCCGTCTAGTGATCTTCTCATTTCTTGCCACTGAAGCCCTAAAAGCATGAATGCTTTCCATTTATATACCAGTTCTCAGTCTAGGAAGTACATTGTTAGAGATTCTTATTTGATCACCAAATCTTAAAAGACATGAAGGGTAACTTGCTCCCATTTTCACAGGGGAAAAAACCTTGGCTTGGGGACGTATAAATGACTTGCCTAAATAAGGTCACGGTCACAGGGCTGGTAGATGAGAGGGGCATCAGGACTTGAACCAGGATGTCAGCACCAAACATTGTTTCCGCTAAACCAGGGTGGAGCTTGTGACACTGAAACACAGTGCCTGCTTGCAGATCGAGTGACTCGAACCACCGGGTCCATTCCCATAATGCACCTGGCCAGGTGCCCGCAAACACAAGGGACTGATTTTCTCTTGACCCCAAGAACAACTGTCTTCTTCAGGGAAGCACAGATTATAATTTATTTTTTTCTTAAAGCCAGATTCTTCTGTCTGAACACAGAAAGCAGATGCTCTTCTTAATGACTCTCCCAGATGTGCATAATCTGTAATTTCCATGTTCGTCTACGTGGAAATTAGTTCTTGTTCTGTCAGTGGTCTTGTTCTGTTGAGTGAGGGGGCATAGAGCTGGGCTCACAGGACATGCGTGCTGCTTCAGTAGCTTACAAGGTGAGCGTTACAGAGTTTTGCTCACACCTCCCTGACCCCCAAAATACTTTTGTTGTTTTAATCCAAATTATAGATAAATTTGGCAAGAGTGGGAACTCTCACCATCCATTCGGTGGAAATGCTGGTTTTGGATATGTGTTAGAAATACTTTAACGTATAGATGAGCCTTAATTTTGAGACAGTTCTCTTAGAGACACTTAATTTTAGGTAAAGTATCTCTTCAGGTTGTGGTCAGTTCTGTACCCGGTCTCCCCCTTCAGGGATGACCTCACTGAAGAATGGCCCTTGAATGAACTATGGTCTTAAATGGGTCTTCTCGTCAAAGTACAGAGGACTCCAGCTCAGATTTCACTCTGTTCTCCTTAAAAATTCACTTCCACCCTGCGGGAGAGCACACACACGGGGCTTCCACGCGCATCCCACCTCTGAGGCCGGGACACGGCTGGACGACGTAATGCTAAACACGGGCGCAGAAGCCACCAGCCCCTTTCATAACCGTACTAATTCATTTTGTCTGCGCTGTTGCCATTCCAGTTCAGACATTCTCCCATGTCAAGTTTATGGAAGCAATGAAGGAAGGGAGGGAGGGAGGGAAGGAGGGAGGCTTTCTGAGTTGGAGCTCTATGTGGCTCCATAAATCCTCTCCCCTCCCCCACCCTCACTATAACCAACTGGCACAGAGAATTCTAATCAGAGTATCAGCCAGCTGTTCCTCAGGGTTTCGGGAAAGGAACGCTGAGTCCTGGGCCTCTGGGACCCTGCTAGCAGCACATGGACAGCTCCTGATGGCCAGAGGGCCATAGTTTGGGAAAGGAACAGAAGAGTAGTGACCCGCAAGAAGAATCAAATAGGGTAGCCAGCCTGGCAGGCGACTGCTGGCAGGAGCCCGGGACACTGCTGTTTTACTCTTGAAAAATACAACCGCACTGCGTCCAGAAGTGCCATTGTCTTAATGGGCAGAGTAACCAGCTCATGTTGATGGCCTGGATGGCTTCACTGACACGATCACCACAGGCAGGCAGAGGGACTAACTTGTTGGAAATAGGAATTCTCAGTCAAAGCCACTCTTTGTCGAGCGTCACAGTTCCAGTTCATTTGGTGGAAGCACAGTCACTGAGTCCAGCCCACAGAAGGGCGTGGGGCCAACACAGAGTGAGCTGCAGGAGGCCCACCCTCACAGAGATGAGCATTGAGTCCCTTTGGTCCTCCCAGCAATGGGGACCATGGTGAGCCCTGTGAGAGTGGGGTTGCAGCCTGTGGGGAGCCCGGGCGCTTCCCGGGGACCAGGACACCATCTGGCCGACCATTCACTTGGGGGCATGTCCTGAACTTGGGAAGGAGGGCAGTGGAGCTCGAGGTGCCCAGCCCTCACCCTCTAAGCTAGTCTTGATTAAGGAAGAGTTTTGTTGGTGAAGAAAGGCAGGCTGGGGACAGTAGAATCACGTCCATTGAAAGGACAAATAGGACAAATGGGTTTAAAACAATCCTCCAGGCAGGACAGGCCTGTGCCACCACCACCAGCAAGCTTGAGGGACTGAAAGTAGGAGCAGATCTGGCTGTTGCAGTCGTTGTCTTTGCTTGCTCTGGAAAACACAGGTTCTTTCCCCACCCAAGTCTCAGAAGAGTTCATCTGAAGACTCGGCGTTGATGCTTAGGAGTATTTGTAAATTCTAAGTCCAGCTCGGACACCTCCCCTAGCGTGACAGCACAGTGCTCAGGCCGCCTGCTCAGATGTCCTCGCCACTTACCCGTTAGGTTCTGTGGAAACTAGGGAGAGAGCTGAAAAGCTTTTTTTTTCCCTTAAGACTTAACTTCCTGACTTCAGAAGAATGAAATGCCCATAGTAAAAATAAATGATTGAAACCAAGCATTACATAAAGTTCTCCATATTGGGCCCCTCACTGGGAAGGACACTCACACAGTTTGGGGAATATTTCCACAGACTGAACTGTCCATTTTCTATCAGTGAAGACCCTTGGTTGCCAGTGACAGAAAGGACCAAACAGCTGGAGCAAAGAGGGGTCTTGCTGGAAGGATATCGGATCTGCCACAGAGGAGCTGCATCCGAGGCTGAAGGCAGAAGACTGCGATGAGGCTGAGCCGCAGCAGACAGGCCCGAGTACAGCCAGGCCGGACCTCGTCCAGCTGTGCGGCCCGCTCTCGCTTTCATCTCCTTCCCCGGCGGCAGATCACCAGCACACCACCGCATTTGTGCGCAGGCTGACTGGTGTCCCCGGTGTCAGGCACGAAAATCCTGGAAGAGACATCTTACCCAGATAGGCCTAAGTGCCTTCCCCCATCCCCCGTGGGAGCCCCACGGATGGAGAAAAGAAGGGGTGTACTTGGCAGAACAAAACATGGCATCTTTGAAAGTGGGACCCCGTCTAATTTTCAGGCTGACAGGGTTCCCGTCACGTGGACTCCCTTGAAACTTGCTTTTCCCTTTCGCATTGTCCGACCTCTTTCCACATGTCCTTCTCTTCAGTGGCTGCGCAGCTCTCCTTTGGACGGCAGTCCATCGCGTGTTTTAACAGCTTCCTTTTCCCTCTCGGGACACTCTGCCGCCACCATCCCGGCGCTTCTACCAGCCCCTCTAGTGCAGCGTCTGCGGGACTGTTCTAAGGAGCGGCGGCGCCAACTCGGAGATGACTGGTGTCTGGTACCCTCCGTGCGTGGTCCGTGGTCCGGTTACTCAGCAGCCTGCGCCTGAGAGGGCCCGTTCCTCCGCACCCTCACTAAAACTGGGTACCATACATGTTTTTCAGTTTAGCTAATGAGTAGGAAAACAACGCCCTTTTAATTTGTATCTCTTAACTATTAGTGACGTTGAAAATCATTTATAATGTCTAACTTTCCTAATGCCAGGGACATTGTTAGCAACAGTGCAGTTGCCCGGCCTGATGGTGCCTCCCTGGTGTGTTACCAGGGACCAAGCTGGGAAAAGGGGCGTGTTTGCAGATGCCTGGTGTCCTGCACCGTGCAGTCGCATCTTCAAAAGAGCTGCGGAAACACAGACTGTGTCTCCTCAGTGCCTCGGTTTCCCATTTGGACTTCCACTGTCAGCGGAGTCCTTCGGAGCTTTCTGGCACCGGGCAGTGTTTCAGGACTCTGGTCCTCTGGCAGCGGATTTCCCCACACCCATATTTTGTTCCCTGATATCCCTTCAGCTAGACTCCACTGCTCTTCCTAGAGAATCCTGACAACCATTTGAGAGCGTTACAGACCTCAGAAGTTTGGATTGTGTTTAGTGTTTTTAGTCCTTTGTAACAAAGAATTGTCGAGAGGCAGAGAGGGAGGGAGCGAGAGGATGGGTGGGCTCCGCCAGCACAGCACTGAAGACACAGGCAGTCGGCAAGGTCCACCCTTCCAGGGGACTGGAGCCACTTAGGAGTGGCAGATGTGGCCCAGTGTCACCTGGGCCAGCCTCCTCCAGATGCATTTAAAGTGGTTAGGAAAACAGAAGGCCAGTCTTGTGGCACTTTCCTTCTGGAAATAAACGGCCCCTCGGTGCCATGACATCTCGGCTGAGGTCAGGGAAAATGATAAAAACCAGGAAAAATCCATCGCTGATTTTTAAGGCAAAGGAAATGCTCTTCTAGCTTTTTGCCAAGACAGGATGAAGAAGCTGAAGAAAAGTGGGTTTTTCTCCTAAAAAGCAGGGTAGGGAGTTTTCTTGAGCACAAGGAGAGAACACGGTGGAGAGGGACAAAGAAGACCATTGAAATCAACAGTGACTTGAACCACCTGCGCCCATGCCTCCTTGTGGCCAGGTCTCCTGGCCCCAGGCACCTGGGCGCGGTGTGCCAAAAGAACCGCCTGCATCTAATGGACACAGGGCAAAGGCGCATGAGGGGAGCTCAAGCAGAGCATCACGAAAGGACACCCCCATGCAGCCGGGCCCAGCGCCTCGCAAAACCAGAGCAAACACAGAAACATGCATCTCCACCACCCTGGGTTTTCCATCTGCAGCCCTTCCCACAGCCCCTCTCAGCACGAGTGGCCGCCCACCCCGCCAAGTGATTTATTCACTCTTGACAACTGAGATCATCCAGCATTCCAAGCGGGAGAGTTAATGGATGACTTAAGCCTCACCCAGCGCCGGCAGCAAGCCCTCGGGAGACCGGCAGCGCCTTTGTCTGCAGGAGGCCAGAGAAAAGGCCAGTGGCTTCCCCTCCTACCACCTCGTAATCATATTCTGCAGTGGAACATTAAGGGCACAAAGCAGAATTGTAATTAACTTCGCCTGATCTGCTCCCCACTGGTGTCTTGGAAGCAAGAGAGGGGAACCCGAGGGGCTGCAGGGCTGTGGTGCTTGTCTTGAAATTAAACTTTCCCCTGGTGAAAGCATTTTAGAGCTCTGGGCTTCTGATGGGTGGGATCTGTGCAAGGAGCTCTTTTGTTCTTTTTTTCATTCCTTTCTGAAAACTATACCCTTAGTAGAGGCGGTGACACAAAAGCCTTCCTGGGTGGGGATCAACTCCCGGCCCTAGGGGGTTCCAGGACACCCCAAAGCCTGATGGCCTCTGCCGAACCATGCTCGTGTCTCCCAGATGGTTCCAGATGGTTTCTCAAATTAGGTCAAGCACTTGCTGCTTTACTTCCCCCCAGACGGCTTTTCTGGATGACCTGGCAGGCATCTGACATCTCTAGCAGGAGTCCCTGAGTCTAGTGCTGGGTGTTGCAGGGCCCTCGGCATGGCTGTCTCTCCTCCCCCAGAACAAGTGCTGTGTGACAGGGCCTGTTGTCTTCTTTCCACTGTCTGGTGACATGGGGACGATGAGGTTCCCCACTCTATGCAGCACAGAAAGCTGGGGTGATTTAGTCTGGGCCCTTGACCCAGGCGGTGGCAGAGAAAGTACACATACGTAGGTCTGTCTGGTGTCGGAGACCAGCTCATTACCACTGGCACCCCCCGCACCAGCCCAAGCACATCATGTCCTCTCCTGAGGGAGTTCGGGGCGGTCCCATTACCTTACAAGCTGCAGTGCCAGCACCCACTTATCTTTGGGGTATACCAGTTGTTCTCCAACTTGGCTGTGCCTTCTAATCATTGAGAGGGTGCATTAAAACGCAGCTTCTGAGGCCCCACTGTGGAGTTTCCAATGCCTGTAGGTTTGGTGGGTGGGCCCGGGGATGTGAATTCCCACCAAGTCCCTAGGTGGCGCTGCTGTGGCCAGCCCAGCCTTGACTCTGACAGTCACTGGGGTGACCAATCCTGCTAAGGGGAAAGTCTGCCAAAATATTATCGCTTCAGTGCCTGCAGAATAATTAGCGAGCTCTAGCTTCTGGTGCTCTTTGCATTTTAGAGATTTCTCTCAGTGTAAGGAGACGAAGGGTGCCTCAAGGGTAAACGTGTTTCTTAATAAGTAGTCTGAAGAAAACATGACCAAAGAGTCATCTGCGTAGTAGGTACTTGGGTGTTGGGTATTCTCTGTGTTTTTCTGTGTGTTTAACGGTTTTCAAAATAATTTCTGACGAAAGGAAGAACTAGGGTTGTAAAGTGGACTTCTGGTCCTGAGTCCCAGCTTCACGGGAAAGGGTTTCACACCTGCAGCCTCCTCCCAACTCCCTGGGAGGGAAGTGCTGCTCCTTCCCAGCACCTGGCTGTGGAAGCCCGCGGCACCCACGAGTGCGCCACCTAGGAGTACGCCTCACGCTCAGCGCAGGGGATGCTTTGTGAGCGACACCACCACTTCCGCTTGCGCTGATCTTCTCGCTCATTTGTCGGTGGAGCGTGAGACATCTGCCCCTCTGTGTCAGTGTCAGGGCCGGTGAAGGTGTCCTGCTTGAGTGGTTTTGCCCACGACTGAGCTGTTTACAGGGAGGTCTTTTAGATCTTTACTGAAGAACGCTGAGATGCTGAGGAAAGGACCCTTGTTTTCTCCATTGAGTGAGACCCTCTCATTGGACAGCCACAATCCTCAGATGCCCCAGGGCTCCCCGTGCCCTCTGCCAGGGATACTGTTTATTCCCTCGTGCTTTTCTTGAGCTGCTTCTTCTCTTTATGAAATTGCACCTGAAGTGTTCCAACTGCAAGGCGTTGCTTCTTCTCACTCCTTCTTTTTCAATGCAGCTTGAGAAAACATAGCAATGATGATTGATAATTCTGTCCTCCTTCCTCCCTGCCCAGCCTTTGCCATCTCTCCCCAAGGTTGTTGGCAATAGCCCCTGCTGTCCTCAGGGGGTCTGACCTCAGCACAGTGGGCAGAGGGATCCTATTAAATGTAAGGCAGATCCTGTCAGAGAAAAGAACACAAACAACCCTTATAAAACCCTACGTGACCTGGCACCCTGCCCCCACACGCACACCCTCCTCTCGGACTGACTCTCCCCCGCCCTCTCCGCTTGCTGACTCTGACACAGCCCCGGTCTCATTCTCGCTGGCCAAGCTCGCGGCCTCGGGGCCATCGCAGTTGCCAAGTCCTCTGCCTGGGTCTGTCTTCCTCCAAACAGCCACATGGATCCCTTTCTCGCCTCCTTCAGGTCTGCTCCAATGTCACCTTATCCCACAGGCCTTTGCATTTGCTGTAACTGCTTCATTTTTCTCCATGGTGAGTTTTGCTGCCTGATATGTTTTCCTTGCTGTCTCCCCTGTGGGCGTACGAGTCCCACTGGGGCAGAGATCTCCCCAGACCCTGGAGCAGGTACTCCAGTTTTCCTTAAATGCAGTAATGACACTTGCCTTTATTGGGTGCGTGCTGGGCACTCTTCTGAACACCGACCTTTCCCCCATTCAGTCCTTCCCATGACTTGTGAGGCATGCACTGTTGCTGCCCCATTTTGTAGGTGAGGAACTGGGCACAAGGAGGGTGAGCTGTGTTCCCCCTACAACTACCAAGTGTGTAAGGTGCTGGGGTCACAGGTGGAGGTGGTACCTCTGTACTAGGTTCTCCAGAGAAATGGAACCAGTGGAGTGTGCGTGCATGTACACGTATGTGTGTGGAGCGAGAGTGACTGATCTTACAGAATAAGCTCGTTCATTCGGGGAGCAGGTAGGCGGGCCGAGACTGAAGGAAGTGTTGATGTTGCAGTCTCAAGTCTGGAGACTGGCTAGAGGCTGAATTTCTTCTCTCTTTGGAGATCTCAGTCTTTTTTCACAGGGATTTCAAACAACTGGGTGAGTGAGTCCCACCCACCCTGTGGAGGCTAATCTGCTTCACTCAGAATCCACTGGTGTGAGGGGTGTCCACATCCAAACACGACCTGCACAGCAAATCTCAGCCCTGGGCACCAGAGCCTCGCCCAGCTGCTGCGTGAAATTAACAGTCACAGCTTCTGAAGAGGTGTCATGTGGTAGTCAGCTGATCTTGCCCACTTCGGCTCCATGGCTGTCCTCCTCGTCTGGTTGAGTAAAGGGAGAGGGGGCAGCCCCGAGGAGTTTCTGTCCTAGCAGGAAGGAGTTCTCTGACTTGAAGACCCCTCCAAACATTAGGATGTTCTCTTCCTCATGTACAACCGGCTTGATAGCGTGTCACATACAGAAGTGGCATGGCCTGTCTTCACACCTTGGCTATGGGGACATGACATCTACTGAGTCAGAGGCCTTGTCATGCCTGTTCTAGTGCAAGCAGAGGGAGAGAGGCCTGGGCTCAGGGCAGCCAACAGCCTGTGGGTGTCACTCCTTGTTCCTTGCACAATGTCACCCAATGGGGATCCTGGGAAGGCGGGCTGTGGAAGGAGAAGGTTGTGTGGCCTGAGCCTAGGTGCCCGGGTTTCCAGCCTCTTGACCAGACAAGCTTTTAAAGTCTCTGAGCCTCAGTTTCCAAATCTGTAATGACATAGATGATGATGCCTCTTTTGATGGGAGTTCACTGTTCATCTGGGAGCTCTGCAGGAATTAGGCCATCTTTCCCAAGCCAGTTCCGTGA
Source organism: Micronycteris hirsuta (assembly GCA_004026765.1). Taxonomy (NCBI): domain Eukaryota; kingdom Metazoa; phylum Chordata; class Mammalia; order Chiroptera; family Phyllostomidae; genus Micronycteris; species Micronycteris hirsuta. The sequence continues at coordinate 126,783 of PVJI01003092.1, forward strand.
GGGCTGCGTCAAGCACAGGTGGGTCTAGGGTAGGTGCGGGGAAGCTGCGGTAGGTCCACGCTGGCCTCAGATGCCAACGACTGACCCAGCGGATTGGGCCTCATTCTGGGCCACGGGCGCTGCCTGCCCGCTGCTGGAAAGGGCGGAGCCTCCTGAGAGCCGCAGTGTCAGCGCTGCTACAGCGTCACACTTTCACGGTCCGGGTCCCACGGAACCTTCATGGGCCACCCCGTTCCTGGGCTCAGCCTCAGGTCGGGCAGTGCCTGCCCGGTCACCATTCAGTGTGGGTGGCCAAGAGTCCCGGGGACCAATGTGAGTCCCGGTGGTGGACCTTGCACTCGCTGTGATCACTGGGATGGTCACTGCGCACGGGCTGCCCCGCGGCCCCGCCCGTTCCTGCTCTCCCCACGAGGGGGCACTGTCAGCAGGCAGCGCGCATACAGCGCACACACACAATCTATAGGTCACGCCGTAGGTATTTTGTTTTTCAACTTGCTTTGTCCCTTAACATAACCCCCCCCTTTTTTTTTAAGATTTTATTTATTTGTTTTTAGAGCGAGGGGAAGGGAGGGAGACAGAGGAGAGAAACAGCAGTGTGTGGTTGCCTCTCACATGGCTCTGACTGGGGACCTGGCCCGCAACCCTGGCATGTGCCCTGACTGGGAATCGAACGGGGACCCTTTGGTTCCCAGCCGACGCTCAATCCACTGAGCTACACCAGCCAGGGCAACATACCCCTTTTTTAAAGTCCCATCTACATATATACTTATTTCTAAGGCTCACATATGGTTTTCTATCCTGTTTCCTCCCTTAAAATACCTCCACCACTGTCGTAAGTAGTACGCTGATGTAAGTTCCCTTCTTTTGCTGTGCTGTAATTCAGTAAGTGCTCTATTCCATGAGCCATCCTTGTATGTGTGTGTCTCGTTGCTTCTATGGAATTGTTTTCTTAGAACTCATTCCTAGGGTCTACACTGCTGTGTTAAAGGGCATAAATATCTCTGTTATCCTTTATATTTACTTCCTAAAAGGTGGTGTCGATTTACTATGCCACAAAGAATGCTTCCCCGCGCCCCCGCCCCCCCCCCCACCACTGCCATCTAAATACTGTTGGAGAGAAGGGGTGTGGTGAAGAGTGAGGGGAAAGGACCTGTTAGCAGTGACTTGGAAATGCGACGGGCTTTCTTTGTCTTCCTTCTCAGCACGACCAGCTCCACAGCCAGCAGCTGCGACACGGAGTTCACGAAGGAGGACGAGCAGAGGCTGAAAGATTACATCCAGCAGCTCAAGAACGACAGGGCGGCGGTCAAGCTGACCATGCTGGAGCTGGAGAGCGTCCATATCGACCCTCTCAGCTACGACGTCAAGCCCCGCGGAGACAGCCAGCGGCTGGACCTGGAAAACGCTGTGCTGATGCAGGAGCTGATGGCCATGAAGGTACCCCTGTGGGCGGGGCCCGCTCCAGAGCCCAGTTGCTGAGCCCTGTTCCCGAGCCCTGTTCCCATTCACCCCACTGTCATGGGGAGGAGGCTGCAAAGGCCCCGGAGGAAGGCCAGGGCCTCCTTGGTAGACAGGACAGTGCCGATGTGTTAGGGGTCACTCAGGCTGGATATGCTCCTGGAGGTGTGAGTTGAACTCTGGGGAACGCCCGAAGTGCCCAGCTTTGGGGCGTTTTGACCTCTAGGAGAAGCCAGCTCCGACCTCTGCAGGCCGCAGCAGCTTCTGTCCATTGAAAAGGACCCTAGTCTCCAGAAGCTTACAAGTGCTTCTCGGGCTGATTCTGACGTTAACGTGAGGCGCAGGATTCAGGGGAGAGCCCGGTTTCCTGACACCCTGTGCCTTCGGCGCTGCGGGGACCCCGCCCGGATCGCGGTGCCACCCGCGCTGCGCCCCGCCCCCCCCCCCCCCCCCTTCGCCGTGAGGTGTGCCAGTGCCGCACGGGGGCAGCTTCCGGGGGAGAACCTGGGCTGAGGCTCTACTGGCCTCTCTAGAGCATGGAGGCCGGCGCCCCCCATTGGGAAGCGGTTAAACTGCAACCTTAGGCAGAACAGGCTCATCAGGCCGGGGTGGCAGGCACTAGGCCTTCTCCTGCTGCATGCTTTCTCCGAAGACAGCTGGAGCACGGTAAAGAGTATATCTGGTATTTGTTCGCAGTTGCTGGTGCAGAACTTCAAAAACCCTTAAAACCCTTTCTTCCCGAGTGGCAGGAGGGTCTCAGTTGTGCTAATGAGCTAACTTGGTGGCCCCCAGATAGCTCGCGGATGGGGGCTGGTCTGCATAAGGACCAAGCCTGTGATTAGAGGATTGACACTTCATCCCCTTGACCTCCGGGGAAGGGAGGATGGCTGGGGTTGAATTACATTGTGTGACCGGTGTCTTAATCGTGTCATGGTGCCCCCAGTAAAAACCCTGTACACCAAACCCCAGAGACGCTTCCAGGTTGGCGAGCAGGTGGGTGCGCCAGTGGAGTGACGGGCGGTGCCTGGGGGCGGGCATGGGCACCTGCACTCCAGTCCTGCCCTGCGTGCACCCTTTAAAGTAAAAGTGCGATCCCGAGTCCTGCAAGTGGTTCTCGTGAGTTGTTAGTCCTCGGGGGTGTGGGAACCCAGAATTCGCAGGCTTTTGTTGAGAAGTACTGTGGCCTGGGCCCCTCTCCCCACAAGACTTGCATCTGGCGGCTGACTTGAGGCAGTCTGTGCAGGCCTGTGCACCTAACCTGTGGGATCTACGAGACTCCGGATGTCCACGGCAGAGTTGTACCGTGTACACGCGGGTGGAGTGGAAACAGAGTAACCGCCCGCCAGGAGCATGGCTCTGGGACGCTGCAGCCCACTCTCAGCAAGCCCGCGGCAGAAGTGGACATTCACAGGCCCCTCCTGCAGGCTCTGGGCCTGCACAGGACTCTGCCGCCAGGCCCCGCTGATGTGGGAGTCGGGCTGGGAGCCAGGCTCCCAAACCTGCTTTCCAGGCTCCACCCTCCTGTGTGCTGAGGCCTGATTTGCCCAGCCTTGGGTTTTGAAGGGTCCCTGGCTCTCAGGAGTCCCTGAGGGAGGGGCTCTTGGGCTGCAGCCCCCTCATTGTCAGTTTAAAAACCTGAGGCAGGTTCGTCAGGCTGGGGCAGGTCTCAGCAGTGCTGAGTTAATATTTGTAGCTGGTCTCTCCCGTTGGGGCCAGCATTGTCCTCCGAAGAAAGCAGGCCCACCTCCGGCTCCCCACCTTCTCAGAGGGAGGGGAGCTGCCAGCAGCGATCATCCCTGGCACACTCAGGGTGACTCGCTCAGCAGGCACATCGCTGCCCTCCATGGTGCTCACGGGTGAGTCCCGATGGAGCCTGGGAGGACTTTGGACAGCGGCAGCAGATGCAGGAATCGCCCGGCGTTTCCAGGCTGGTGCATCTCGATCCCATCCACTCAGCTCAGACCTGACCTCTGCCCCCTCTGGGGAGCCTCACGCAGCGTGGGCTGATTCTGCTCCCATTACGTGTGAGCCGGCCGTTGGCTCCATAACCACAGGGCCTTTTGGCCTAACCAGGAGCCCTCTGTCTGGGCCTTCGCACCACGTGGCATGACCTGCAAGGCTGCCTTCCACTGTTTACTCCAAACTGTGTTTCCTTTGGCCAGAAACTAAGGACTCCTTTATATGTTCAAGCCAATCTGTCGTGTGATAGCTTCAGTGTTATTCTGGCCGGGAAAGACATTTTTTGGTGACATAAAAGCACCAGTACTCTCTTTTCTACTTGAAAATAAAATGTGTACACATCATAGAAATTTTCTGAAAGAATAGAAATTAGTAAAAGCTTGGAGGGAAATAACTCATTACCCATGGCCCGGGGCAGCGTGGCTGGCTAGCGCTCTGGCCCGGCTCCCTGGTTCCCTTCCTTCGAGTGTTTCGAAGGGTCCACACCACAGTCCTCTCCCTCCCCACGTGCCCCCGGCGGGCGGGGCGCGTTCAAGGGCTCGCACTCCCCCACCGCACAGACGTAAGCAGAAGGTTTTGTTGGCTTTCGTCATTGTGTTCTAGACTACAGCTGCTGAGAAACAAGTTTTCTGGGGGGTTTCTGGTTTTTGTTTGGTTTTGATTTTTTACTGCTTGTATCTGATCCTCAGTGACCACCTTCTCATTCCTAGTGTTGACTTGGCTCCTTTTCAAATCCATTCTTC